>JADDOH010011488.1:0-27523 GCA_016648135.1 Agrypnia vestita | reverse complement strand
ACATAGAAGAAGACGAATAGTAACATTTGGATCGGCAAAGGTTATGTGATTTTGTGCGCTGGAATTTTCAACTATACGGAGACTTCCAAGGGGCACGTGAGCTGCCCAGTACGATGCGAAAAGCCCGCACGCAGAAAGACAATGCAACAACTTACTATTTGGTTTTCTCCGATTTGTTGAACTCGGCACTCGGATCGTGGACTGTGTTATGCAGCTTGCCGACTTCACCTTGATGAACACTGTGAGTAATGAATTCGAGAGCGGCGTCAAGATCGAATGCGGTAGGGACAAGACCGGGCGTAATGAGAGCTTGTGAACTGAAGTCGGCCCTGCGCGGTCGGAGACAGGCGAAGAGTTTGCCTATCTCTCCATGAGCAGGCTTTCGAATATATTTGTAAAATACAGGTACTGGCGCAACCAACATTAAAGAAAAAAGCATTGATGTTTAGGAAAATCGTTTGTTTCACTAGCGTAAAACGCAAAAACGCATATTTTTTTAAAAAAAATACTTCTTGAATCCGGTAGCTAGCTATTACAAACTATTTAGCAACTGTCCCTTAGAAAGCCGAACGAAATTCATTCATTGGTATTGCATTTTTCATGGGTTGTAGGTATGTTCCTTCTTCCGCTGCCTTTGCTGGTCTATCTACAACTCAAAAGTGATTTTGTTTCTACCACTGACCTGGCCAATGCTTGGCCGTCTAATTCACTCGTTTCTCTCTGTTCTACTTATAAATGGAGTGACCTACTTGACCAAATTGAGTGCGGCATACCAATGGCTATCTTACAAATGGAAAAGAATGGATTGGTCTATATAATGCACTCAGTCAATTATTGTTGGACCACTTATTGTGTAATCGTAATAATCGCAGCAAAATGCACTCCATGAATGTTCACTTCTTAAAATATATCATTTTCTTTTTTCAGTATTTGGAATTGCGCTTTACAAAATCCGTCAGAACATTCGCTTCGCTTCTGTTCGTCCTTCACTGTCTCTTGTACCTCCCATGGGTCATTTATGTTCCATCGTTGGCCTTGAGTCAAGGTTAGTAATTTTTTTATTTATTTATTCCATCATCACAAATTAATCATCTGTTATTCTCAACAAAAAGGATAATTCATACATATTTCAGAAGCAAAGTGACTGTTATGTTTAACTGTCTTACACTTTTGGTTGTGTGTTCAGCAATAACTTCGGGGATTGCTATACGGCCATCCACTCCATATTTGCCCTAAACCGAAGTTTTTCGTTTTAATAAATCTTGAGGCCCTTATCTCATTATACTTAATGTAGTGTATGAAGGTGTGAATGAGTGAACCTCTGTGTGTGTACGGTTATGGATGCGCGGTCCGGCAGATGGCGTATGAGCGAGACGGCCGGTATTCATGCTTGCTTGGAGACATTGTTAGAATTCGTTGTAATTATACTGGGAATAAATCTGCGAACATTACGCCGATTTTTTTTCTGAACGAATACCTTGATTACTCTCAGTAGAAGATTACAATTTAATATTACATCATTGTAGTAAATCATTACCATCGGCTATTCTTCGTATCCTTCAAGAGTGTGGGTCATTAGGTAGCTGGAGAGTCCAATTCCTAATCCACAAGTTCTGTGACATCCTGTGCATGGAATAACAGTGACTGCTAGTTGACTTTCGTTCCCTGCTTGCTCTTCCCTATCTTCGCGTCTTCTGTTTGTAGCGTTCTGTTAATGTTTTGCATCGTGGCATTGGGCTCCACTTTACATCATTCAGTTTTACTAGGTCTGTCTTCTAAGCTACTGTTTCCAGGCTAGCCTTTGGACGGTTCGTTTTCAACGAGCCTTTGAAATATTTTTGGGAGCGTCAAACCCGTATACAATGCAATCGTCTTTTTTAGTGATCTCATGGCCATAACATAACCATAACCGCAGTCACAATAGAGTGATATCCATACCTTGACATCGCCTTTGTTTTCCAATCTGCTGGGCTCTCTTACTTATTACAGATGAATCTTAAAATTATCCTCCCACCTCTGTTCTTGTCATCCCCTCAGTCTTCATCCAATTGGCTCGTTTATGACGGTTTTATGTGTATTACTCTTCTGTTCTCGCTACATATCAAATACAATAAAACAGCAAAACATACACGATACATGTGTAAAATTATCATATTGTTGGTTTATCCATTCATTTCAAACATAAACGATAAAAACCCTTCAGACAGCTTTTAAAAAAACACGTGAGCCCACAGACATTTAAATTAAAAACGTACTTTGTGCTTGAATGTTTAATATATTGCTTTTCACGAATTAAATATACGCTTCACTTTAATTTAGAACTTTCAACTCCTGAATTACTAACAAGTACGAAACTACCCAGTTGACAGTAATGAAATTTATTGCTCCCGCATAAATTACCTAATCAATAAATTACCGGCGTCCGTGTGCACTTGTGAGTCTAATCCAAATTAAAACATAGTAGTTGATAGTAGTTCGATTACAGTTAACAAATTTATATACAGTCAGTGTTACTACCTGATCGGTTTCCACACCATCCAGCTTTTACCAAACAGACGGGATTCCCAAACGATCTACCGGTTTGATTGATCGATTAATTGATTTGTGTGGACATAAATTTTCTTCAAAGAAAACATTTTTCTGAGGATGCAATTAACTCACTATCATAGGAATTGATATTCTTACGATTTGTTGGAAATTTATTGTCTATTTATTTGTTTTGTTTATAATCCTACTCCTGCGTTAAATAAAACCTTTGACACGTAGGTTCCTGTGATAAACCCAGCCGCTACCCTCTCCCCTCTGACAACCTCACTTTTTAAAAGTGTTTTATGTTACATCGAATGCCATCCGTTCCAAAGTTCGCATAGTTTCTCCTTGGAAGCACCTTGTCAGTATTATTGGCAGAGTCAATCAATGTAATCAAATTATTTTATTACTAAATACGAGCGTAGTTGTTGGTAATGTAGTGAAAAGTCTAACAACTTTCTATATAGTGAATTAATTATTTGTAATAGGCTTTTAAATATAATAAAGGGTGCAAGTTAGATCCTTGAAGCACACCAGAAGTTACTTAAATTCCTGTATTGTATTTAAAGTAACAATTTATGTTTTCGATACATTGCATAAAACAACATATGTACTAATTTTGACTTATAATGTATTTGTTTCGTTTTCAGTTACTGGTATAAACCTTCACTTCATATCTGTCGGAGTTACAACAGTTTGCGTTTTTTATACCATGATAGTAAGTCGCAATTGCAATAGTTTTTCATATTTTTTTATATCTCTATTCAATCGAATACTCGAAAGAAAAATTCTTCTAAGTAACGTCAATTGTGTTCAACAGGGTGGCCTGAAAGCTGTAGTGTGGACGGACTTCCTCCAGACTGTGATCACGATCCTGGCATGTGTGGCGATAGTCATCATTGGCACAGTCAACGTAGGCGGACTGTCGCACGTCCTATCTGTGGCAAAGGAAGGTGGAAAACTTGATATATTTAAGTAAGTATGCAAAATTCTCAATGATTAAAGTTCTTCAAAGGCAAATTTATGCAAGCATCTTTTTATCGGTGCTGTTGATTTATTTATAAATAAAGTTATGAGAACAATGTAGAAAAGAAATAGACATTTTAAGATTATTAAATGTTTTATGAACTCAACGAGATGGCTGTCAAACAAGTTATACGAGAGTAAGTAAAAAATTATGTACACTTTTCATTCTACAATTAATTTATACAAAAGTACGAAAGCAGTTCAACATATACTTATATTTTTTTATATAAACATTCCCTATAATTGCAGTGATGGGATAAAGGGATTGTAGAGGAATTGACGTTTAATACAAAGGAGACAAAGGATGTCTTCGATCGTCGATCCTGTTCCCTAGGAGATCCTTCAATATTTCTTATATAAATAATTATCACAAGACAAGACATGCAGGTCTCATATTATGTTTATAGAATTCAAAGATATTTATAACAGGATGAACAGAAAACAAAAGATTTAACCTCTGAACAACAAATCAAAAGGGAGAAGTGAGAAGTGAGATGTGAGGGAAAATAAATATTGAACCCGGGAAGGAAAGCCGAGAGTTGTCTCAACAGAATCTGAAGCATAAAGGTACTGATACACATGCTTACTAGTGGCACGTGAGCATGTGCAGTCTTGACCTTCTTTGGCCCTTGCTTATTAGTGGTATGTGTGCACGCACATTGCTAGTAATGAGCATGCTCAAAAATCAACCGCCGGTTGATTTATGAGCCTGCTAATGTCATTCACCATGAGAAGTCCACCAAGGGGTATCTTTTGAGCATGTGTGAACAGGCTTGCTTATTATGAGCATGCTAATGTCATTCGCGGCTAGTATCGATTATTTATCAATGCGATCTTCTCAGTCCGCGACAGATGAAACAAATATGGCGCGTTGGGGAGATGATCAAACATTGGGTACTTTTCGTGACTTATTATAGGAATCACGAATGTCTGTGGAATACTTGCTATGAATACCACTATGAAAAAATAATATAGCAAGAAATAATGTTTATGAAACTTTATTAAAAGACATGAATGATTCAAATCATACAATAAAAATTATAAAAACTAAATTCAAAAATGTGCGGATGGAAACTCGGGAACTATTTTGATTTATTGATTCACTTGAATTTTCTATTTCTGTTTGCAAAGTTTCAATTTTGAACTAGAGTTCCTCTCTATTCTATGACAAGAGCTTGCCACTAATAAGCATGTGTGCTTGATTGTTAGATTTGAGCATGCTCATTTATGAGCATGCATAAAATAAGCATGCTAATAATGAGCAAGTGTCTACAGTTGTTAGGGCATGCTAATGAGCATGCCAATAATAAGCATGTATATCTGTACCTTAATCCTTTACCTACCTGCAGATGATAATTAGATTGTAGATTGTACAGAGAAAACAATTCACCACTCCGCTCTAAGCTTTCAATGACCCCAGTCGATCTAGCCGAGACGTCTGCGAATGTTAATGTAATGACTACCAATGCAGTTCGGCTGCTTCAGGAGGCAGACGATGGGGGAAGTAATCCTGAGGGATTCCAACATAATTATTTGTGGAAGCTGTGCAAAGCGACTTCATTGAAATTCACCATCCGACAAGAATAATACATTATCCTGTTTGACGCGTGAATTATTAAAATAAAATTGTTTTGAGGCGAATCTCAAATTTACGTCAGTTAACTTTGTGGTATATTTAATGTAGACGTGACAGTTAAAAAAAATTTGGAACTTTGAAAAAATATTATGCTGGGCGGGCGATCATTCATGCGTAGGTTGTTCAAAATTTCCAGATAACAGCCATTTTTTTACGTTTATAACGTAAACTTTGTGGTTGGATACAATTATTATTATTATTTAAAATTAGTTAAAGCAAATGGGAAGCAAATACAGAAAAAAAATGGCTGCCAGATTTTTCTCGACAAGAGTTTTTGGGATACGAATTCCGTGGACAAGGTCTTCCCGAACATTGATTATTCCGGAAAGGATTTTTGTGGACATTGATTATTTTACTTTTGATCTAATTAATTCGGGTTAGGTAAAATCAATTTGTAAAGTGCAGGCTCGCCAAATGAATAGGTACAATAAACTGATGATAATTTTTTTTTTAAGACGCGGCCATTGGTTTCTGCAATTTGCTATCGGCTCTATTGGCCACCACGCGGCCGATAGTTACCACTTCGCGGCTATTAGTGTCTGCGATTAGCTATCGCCCATTGCCTACTGCGTTTCATAGATGATACGTAACCATATATGCTTTCGAGTTTGACATATTTCCATTTGTTCGTATTCTAACCTAGAAATTAAACGTAAGTACTTGCTAAAAATATACTTGCCTTGAGATAAAATAAAATTGACAAAAGAAAATATAAATATTTATGTATTTCGAGGTGAGTCGAATATTAAATAGTATTTATATAAATATTTCTATACATTAAATAATATCTAAATGTATTTAAAAATAATCAGTAGGTACACCTTGGAACCTTTGGAAAAACAACGCATTACTCGATCGCGTCTTAAGAGGCTCTTATACTTTCAATATTGGCATTAGTTTAATCACTTCCCGCTAAAAATGGCGCTAGTTTCGCTCAAACATGTATTATTTAAGCACAAAAAACGATATCGAGAAATATACAATACTATAAAACGAAATAGAAATGTGCAAACTTTAACGCCTGATCTTTTAACTGCGTAGTGCTACATACGTAACCCTTTCTACATGAACGTAAGTTTTGCAAGTTTGGCGAAATTTTTCTGTACAATAATTATTCGATCCTTATATTAGAGATGTGACAAAGCCGACCATGCAATGGATATTGTTTCTTTCTGAAATTTCACTCAAAATTTGCTTTTTTATGCTATTTTTCTGATTTTTAAGAAAAACATTTTTTTAAGATCTCCATTACATGTAACATTATGTTATTATTTTTTCTTTAGCGTTGAAAAATTGTATGACGTGTGTGAATTTTCACTATATTTTTTATTGTTTTATAACATTTTGTCTAATATCAATGTTAAATAATTCAAATAAAAACCATTTAAAAAAATTATGCGTGTACTTATGTATGCGCGTTAGAAGTTATACTTAAAAAGTAGAATAAAGACAAAATAATAATAATAATAATATTTTCGTTGTCTGTCCGTAACTTACTGGAAAGACGACTTTAGATATTTAGAATGTGACAAGCAATCAGCGCTCAACTCATGTTGCGCGGTCACGCAAGAGTTGTTATTAATTATTACTATACAGTCGTACACCCATGAAAATATGGTTAAGTATAAAGAGAATATAGAAATAAAAATATTCTGAATTATCTTTTCAAAACGTAAGACTTTCATGAAAGTAACTTATATCGAATATCTAAAATTAATTCGCAATAATAAAAGTCAAATAAAATGATAATCATCCGTATTCTGAACTAAGCAACATTGCTATTTCTGTATCTTGACAGTTATTGTATTACATTGTGATGCCGTTTTTTGACGTTTTATGTTTGACAGGTTTGAAATTAATGAATTCAATCAATTAGAAAGATCATTATTCGTAATTGTGAATACATTAACATTTGTTTACGTTTTAGGGCTTTCTGATTGATTCATTAATTATTTCAAACATGCCAAACTTAAAACATCGAAATTAGTGTCAATATATTGTTATACATACCTGTCAAGATTGGGATAAAGATCTGACATCCCAATATTTTCAGAATAGCACAGATTAACTTTATAAAGTATTATATATTTATCAAATTTCTGAAGGGTGATAGTGCAAAATGATTAAACTTTTTTTTGCTTGTATTGAAGCGAATTTATTTTTAATATTCTACATAAGTTACTTAAATAACAATCAAAAACGGAACATATAAACGTAAAACCTTATGATTAATAAACATAATAACAAAAGATATAAATCATAAAATCTGATTATGAAAACTGGAGAAAAACGATTATTTGAAAAGATCAACAACTGACCATAATAAACGATTATAAAAAACATTCATGCATGTATGCGGTAGAAGTAATATTTAAAAACTAAAATAAAGACAAATTATATATTAATAATGCTCAAAGTATTGAGTTGTATAAATCTACACTGATCATTGTCTATTACTTTATTGAATTTTAGAAAAGAATGAAAACTCATACTTACAGAAATGTAACCTCAAATATCTAAATATAATAATTTGGTTGTCTATCCGTAACTTGCTGGAATGACAACTTTATATAATTAGAGTGTGACACGCAATCAGTGCATGGCTCACGATTATTTAAAAAGTATAATAAAAAACGATAAACGGAACATATAAACGAAAACAAAACGATTCACTAAAACAGGGTATTTAAATAATACAACATATAAAGTGTAACATATGAGTAGCTTGTTGGTCTTGTGGTTAGGACACTGGCCTCGTGATCCAAAGGTTGCGGGTTCGATCCTCACTCCAGACTAGCAAGTTAGTCCTATTTTCATAGTACAAGCGCTTAGCTTAGTTTGAAAATAGTAAGAATATTGATGTGACACGTATTTCCGTGTTCACATCTCTATTTAAAAAATAAAAAAATAAAAAAAAATAAAAATAAAAAAAATAAAAAAAATAAAAAAAAAATATATAAAGATGTTATAAAAGGAAAAAAGAAGGATTCATAAGATCCGATTATATGAAATGGGGTAAAACGACTCATAAAAAATATCGACAATTGACCACAATAAATAAAAATATATAACGACGGACGACAAAAATGGAGCATATAAACGGTTCCTAAATAGCCGGAGGATAAATTAATAATCGGGTTTTGCAAAATGATTTAATAAGTTTATATGTTCAATTTAGTCGCCCGACCAGAGTTGCCAACAGCGCTTGGCCTAATATCGCCGTTTCCTATACATAAAGTAGCCTAAAGTAGCCCAAACGCCAAAATATCAATATGAATAAAATAAAATGTAATTTTTATCAATTTATTTATAACATATTTATAATGTATTGATAAATAGGCCTAAGCCTAATATAAAAAACCGTAATTTTCATTAAAAGAAAGTAAAGTAAGTAGATAGGTAGCATTTTAAAAACACCGGAGACGTACATTTTGCTACCAGCGTGAAAACTTACCATGTGATTGCTTGGTTGAAAGTTGTTGCAACACACCTCTTACATTCATATAGGTACGAATTCTAAGAATAGCGATCAGCATGGGTAGTTGCAGGCGATTCCTTAATTTTGTTTTAATTGTCCCCATTACGCTTAAAATTCTTTCAATGACAGCATTACACAAAAGTAATTGTATTTTTTTCTTAATTATTTGCGATTCGGCTGATTTAAATAACTTGTCTCTGAAGTAGCCTAGTAGGCGACCAGTCGCCTTTTAGATTTTTTCGTCGCCGATTCTCGTTCTGAGTAGCCTAAATGGCGAAAAATCGCCTACGTTGGCAACTTTGCGCCCGACAGCAAATACGAAAATCGTGTACTAGGACCTCTTAATTGAAAATATTTTTCAAAACAAACAAACTCAAAACAATATTATATCGTTTTACTGAAAATTTTTCAAACAAAACATCAAAACAAACAAACTCAAAACAATATTATATCGTTTTACTGAAAATTTTTCAGTTAAAATAAAAACACAAAAAAATGCCGGTTCAAAAGATTTCACATCACTATTTCGTGAAAAAATGACAATTACCGTTGAGTAAAGAAATAGACGGAGTATCTTATTTCATTAAAAATATTGTTTGCAGGTAAAAGAAAGGACAAAAATTCAGTGTATATACAGAACAAAGTCTATATATCATATTGTTTCAAGAAAACAGATAAGAATAATGGAAAAAAACATCAGAATCAGCCCGCAAAAACAAACAAAATTTGACAGTTGTAAAAAATAAAAATGGCGACATTCAAATTCAAGTATTTTTAATACATTTAACAGTTATTTTCTGCATTTACCGTTGTCCCCGCGATATGGGATTTCTAAAATGCATTCATTATACGGATATCTTCCCTTTATTAACACTCAGGCAAAGTTTACGCAGCATTTTAAGATATATTCGTATAAACTAGCGGGAGCGTAACCTGACGACTGGCGTAGTTGGTGTCCAACCAACGACTGATTTGAAAGAAAAATGATCTTTTAACAGACTATACGATTTAATTAATTCAAATTTTTGTGTATGAGGTAGAAAATTTTGAATATTTTTATATTAATGACAGTGAAATTTTCTTAGTACGCATGTAAAATTAATTAAAATAATCAATGTTTTAATGGTTTTTTGGATGCTGCAATATAGGAGACGGAACGTGAATTTTTATCTTTTTGTAAACGTTGTATTTAACAACCTACCCAAAAATAATTATATATTTTCCCCCAAACTTTCTGTTTGAACTTCTTTTATTCAATTTATTAAAAAAATATACGGTCTTTACGTGGAAATATTTCGAGAAAAAGTGTACCAAAGATAACTCTATTGCTAGAAAGATTAAATAGAGCTTCGGGATTATATTTTTTTTGTGAAAATAACAAAGTATTTTTTAAACTTTTTTTAAACAAATGCTTTAATAGTAAATGGACCTTTCATAATAAAATTGATTGAATGCATGGTTAGCTGCAATTTTGGCAATAATATTCGAAAACTTTACACTAAATTGACTCTCCAGACAGCAAAAACGTGAATCATGTACTATGGCGCCTTAAGCGCAATCATAATAGATACATGTAGATATACATAGTTATTTGGAAAACATTAATAACCTCGCAGGACTACATTCCTGCTTTGATGATGACTTGAAAATGCTCAAGCATCCATGGCAATAGTTATGGAGTTATGCAATATCAAAGTTTGCGGTTTTTTCAATATTTCTGACTTATTTTTTACAAAACGTTAAAGTAACGATAGTCCAACGTTTTTCAAAAAATAAGTCAGAAATATTTTTAAAAAATGCAAAATTTGATTTCACATACCTCCTTAACTATTGATCATGGTTGCTTAAACATTTTCCACTCATAATCAAATCAGGAATATAGTTCTGTGAGGTTTTTAATGTTTTGCAAATAATCCTGTAGATTAATTAGGGCCGGGTGTATCAACTTGGATCGTCAGAAAAATCTGTGGCATCCTACATATATTGTACATTTTGACACTACAATATCGATAAATTGAATAAAAACGATTTTACCCACCATTTGCACCTGCAGTTATGAATTCAGTTTTAAAATCTTTAACCAGCCCGTCTACCTCATTTATTAATTCATCGGCGAAATGTGCCAATTTCTTAGAGGGATAAAACAATCACAAATTATAAAAGTAGATATGTATGTGGATGGAATAATTCCACAGTAAACATTTGTTTCAGTATGGACCCAAATCCTTTCCAGAGAAACACATTTTGGACAGTGTTCATTGGATCGTTCTTTTCTTGGACTTCCGGCATGACATCCACCCAGGGAGCCATTCAGAGGTTCATCTCAGTGCCCACACAGCGCGACGCCAATAAGTAAGTCCCAATTTTATAGGTTTAATTAGTGAGTGAAATGACTCACGAATTGTGCTGATATCTTTTACAGCCACTAACAGTGATTGAGTGAATACTCAAAAATATCTTGTATCTAAAATTTCGTTTAACTTAAATAATACCGTTAGCGCAAACTATAAAATAAATATATAAATCGACCTATGTATAGAATCATTTATTAAAATTGTCAATTATCAAGGAGAGTAATTGAAAGTTTGTCACAATTTCTTTAAATTCAAATGTGTATAAAAATTTCAAAATATTCCGCTTACGATATTGACGATAAATAATACTCTACAACTCTGATACAACAGTTTACGCTGTTTTTTTTTTTAAATTATATTTAAGAGATTATCCGCTACTAAAATAATATAAATTATCGTCTTGTACCGATCTCGTCCCGAATCTAGTGAATCTTCGCCGCGCGCCACATTTTTATCTTACGATTTGTCTTCTTTTATTTATTTATTTTTAAATTTTCAACTTGCTCTCGGAGCTTCTCTCTGAGAGAAACCGCGCAACACCTTCCCCGAAAGTGATTCAAATTGGGAAGAAAATTCTTTCCATAATAAAAGAAAACTCTTAAAAAAATTCCATGTGTAAGTAACCAATCAGTTTTACATTGACAGTGGACTTTCATATTTGAACATAGTATGAGATTTTGTCTGAGTACGAAAATTTGTATTTAGTATCATGTGTAACTTGGTCATCTAATTGGACAGTAATTATCATCACCATGTTAACACTGCTCCTGTGTCTCCAGTGGCAATGGTACATTGTAATTAGAGCCTCCAATCCGAATATTCGAATCTCGAATATATTCGCCTGTTTTTAAATATTCGTTATTCGAATACTTTCAAAAGTATTCGTAAAGTATTCGCTCGTATTTATATTAGAAGATTTGTAATATTTTTCAAAACGAAACAAAGGTTTACAAACCCTGGATGTCATATGTAAGCATTTTCAGGTATATATTTTTTTCTTCAGAAGTACCACTATCGGCTGTACGGAAGTCGGACATCAAAGATGTAAACTCCGTAAATTGTCGGACATCTTCTGCATTTACCTTTTTTTTAATCTTATGCTTATCTTTATGGTTTTATTACAATAAGCACTTACGATAAACACATTGTTTTGTCAACAATGGTGTCGGTTTTTTATTATTATTTAGTATTAAGCCTTCATAAATACTTGAGCCGACAAACAAGAAGTTACATACAAAATAATTTTTAAAAAACTTGCATGTGTGATGTGAGATATGAAGTAATACAAACATATCTGAAATTTTGTCAGTTATCGAGATATTTTTTGTTTTTTTTTTAAATTTGTATTTCTAAATTCAACATTACTTTTCATTATGTATGTAATGGTGGGTAATATATATTTTTCGTACACATTGCCGCTTTGTACTTTATATTTATAATTTCTGTACACATGTTTTGGTGCTATTCCTGGTACTTTTAATAATTTGCTACTTGTAATTTATATTGTTTAATGTATGTTCTTTTAATTTTATGATATATTTTTTTATGTAAAAGCCTATACGCATTGCTGCTCGTTACCTACTCTACATTTTTAATTTTTATACTCATGATTTGGTGCTATTCCTGAAACTTTTAATGTATGTGCTTTTTGAAATTTATTTTATACTCTTTATGTAAAAGCCTAATGGGCGTAAACAAATAAATAAATAAATAAATTATATTTTTTATTTTTTTATAAAATTTTTATTTATATATTTTTTAATTATATAGAATGTATTTATGTGCATTTATCATCAGAAGTAAATTATTGCTTTCTTAAAAATTTTACAAATATATTAAAAAATATATTATCATTAACTATTCGATATTCGAATAGTTGGAATCACGAATATTTGGAGGCTCTAATTTTAATACATTATACCTAATTTATTTTTTCAGGGTCCTGGTAATATATATGATCGGTATGATTTTCCTGACCAGCCTTAGCGTTTATGGTGGAATTCTGATGTTTGCAGCCTACTACGGGTGTGATCCCATTGAAAGAGGGGTATGTAATAGACATAGATAATGGAAAATTCACAAAAAATATGTAAAATTTCAGAGGAAGAAGGCAGGTGGATGTTAAATTAAGAAGTTCTTAAGGGTATTTAGCACCTTTATAGACACCAAAGAAGAATAAATATTATCACTAAACAAAAATATATAAAAAAATCAAATACAAAAGTAGGGGTAATACCTGATTGCATAACGAGTCCATAAACTAAAAGAAAATACAGCCATATTTATATGAGTTGGGAATGATATGCAGAATGCATAAAATTATATTCAATACATGGATGGTGTGATACATACGTACTTGTTTATAATTGCAAACATTAGTATTATCATGCTGGATGGACAGAGTTACGAATGAAGATGTTATGGCTCGGATGAATAAAGAAAAAGAAGTTATTAAAACAATAAAAATCCGAAAACTTCAATATATGATGAGATATCCAATCATAGACATGTGATGAGATATCCAGAGAAATACGAGATCTTGCATCTCATAATGCAGGGAAAGATTGCTGGAAGTCGGGGCCCCGGAAGGAGGACTTCATGGCTGAAAAACTTGAGACAGTGGTTTGGCCAGTCTACTGTGGAACTGTTTCGGGCCGCAGTAAACAAAGTCAGCATAGCCAACGCCCGTTAAACGCACAGGGCATAAGAAGTATTATTATTTATACTCGAATCGAAACCACTTATTTTATGTTGTGGATTTTAAAGTCTCATTGCTTACGTTGAAAATAGCAAAAGAAACATTTTTGACACTGTAAAATACTGTAATAATTCACCAAAAAGTCCCCCTCTAGACCCCACCTTCTCTCACTCTCCCCACCCCTCATATTCTTGATCTCTTTTGGTAAGCACCTTAGTGCCTTTGGTGAGATTAACACATTAAGTGTGTAGTTCTTAGTGTGTAAATGTATGGTTGTGGTATTTACATGCTGGTGCAGTGATTATCCTGATGAAGAAGCGGGTATGTCCCAAAACCGGCAGACTAAAAATCTCACTAAGTGGCTGTATACTGTTGTTGGCTGTAACACAACCAACATTTTGTTTGCATGAAAAACTATTTTATTGATGGCACAAAGAATCCTTGCAGTGCAATACAATAGTTGTACCGGATTGTATTAGAGACTAACCTGCCATCATCTTAATAGTACTTACTGTCATCAAGATAGTAAGTATTATAAGACAAAAATTATACATTTTAGGTTTTTTGTGAGAAATAAAAACATATTTATTTGCTGAATGTCAAAATTGACCAAATGTACAACTTTATATAAAAACGGTAAAAAAATAATTCTTACATCATTTCTTGAGAATGTAAAAGTCATCCCGAAAGTTACGAAAAGAACAATAATTAGTTGGGTACTGAGTGAACTGTCGGTGTCATTGAATTTGTGCAAAAAGTTGAACAATTAACTGATACATACCGATCTTTACCACCAATCTCTGAGACGAGAGATCAAATCTCAGATGTGTACATGCACCATTATGCTCGTGAGGAAACTTTGTTGAAGATACTGAATAACTTTATTTGATTACAGCTCGTATCGAAGCCGGACCAAATGTACCCTTACTACGTGTTGGACAAAATCGGTTACATTCCGGCATTGCCTGGATTATTTGTGGCTGGTGTTTTCAGTGCTGCCTTAAGGTAAAAGTATTCAGCTCATACAAAACACAGCTTAGAACTATTTGTCTCCGTATTTTGCTCACTAAGAGAGGTACGAGAACTAAAGTTGTATAATAAATTTACATACTTGATTTAATAATGGCTTTCCTATCCTTTTTTATATTTTAAGAGATTCTCATCTAGTTACCTCCTGCAATAGAATGACAAGGATATTATTTTTTAAAGTCATCATTTTCAGCCATTTTTTGTTAACTGCCTCCATATATCTCCATCAAGCTACTCATTTATTTTGTCTTTGAGATGTTTATCTCCAATCTTGCCCTAACGCTTATACTATTACATATATACAATTGACACTATACTGTTATTCTGTGATGATTTTATGTCACTTTGTTAGATAGACATGTTGAGATGTGTTCTTAATCATATTAAAACCACAAAAATGTATTTTAATGTTAATGAATTAATTGTGACACAATGATAAAATCTAAAGATCTTAAATCGTATAATAATATTACATCTCGAGTACTTAAGTCCCGTCATTAACGCTGAGTTTCAGGCTTAAATATATCACACAATTGTAGATAATAAAAATTAATCTAAAAGCAAAGACTTGGAAAAGGCTTCCTATTGTAAATCATTCTTATTGTTATCTTCAATTCATAATGTTAGCAAGAACGACTACTCGTGATATGGATCTTTATTGAACTCCAAAGGAGTGCGGTGTACACTGAATGCAGGATTTATTTCAAAAAAGTTTTTAATATGTTAAAAAAAACGAATAAAAGAGTAGTCGACATGATAGAATATGCCAGGAAAATAAAATGGCAGCCAGAACCAGCTTTTCCTGATCATCTAGACTTTGAAATCGTCAAGAACTTTAATTATCTCATGTCTATGATTACTGATGACCTTAGCTTAGCAACAATTCACAGATGAGAACCTGAAAATAAACAACATATGGGTACAGCTAGGGTTTATCTGCCTGCTCCGATACAGATACGGAAAGACCACAATATGACTATTTCCTAAACAACTAAGTCAGTGTTGTTCATTCAATATTTCTCTGTAATGTAGAAACGTGGACTATAAAGGCAAAGGGATTGAAAGCCAATTTATGTGATGTTGGAGGAGAGTTTTGTGCTTATTGAGTACAATGAAATACACAAATGTTTATATTCTGTGGGAGTACACATGTATGTACATATAATAAATAGACTCTCAACCATTTATCAGGGGCGCATTTTCTTGCTTGCTCTTCCTGAGTGAACAGCTCCTCTGGCACCAGCAGTTAATGCTACAAGATGATGGGAAAAGTGGAAAATATATAGTCAAGAGAGCGGGAGTTCATTTAGCTAGCAATCTTGAGTCACGATGGACTGATGTGAATAAAAATAAAACCTTCCCATAGATCGTCTTTACATCCTCAACCCTTTTTTTCCCTTAAATACTTATTTTTCAATTGATAATTTTCAGTGCACAATGACAACATGAATGATATCAAAATGAGAAATCTGCTGTTGTGTTTTATTCATAATTAATTAAAAAATTATTGTTTTAATTCTTTTGCAGCTCCCTGTCAGCTATTTTGAATACCCTGGCTGGCACAGTTTATGAGGATTACTTAAAAAAGAAAAATACATCAGAAGAACGAGCTAACGTAATAATGAAGACGATAGTTGTTGTTTTTGGATTATTTTCCGTCATCATGGTGCTGTTAGCTGAAAGAATGGGAAAAGTCCTTTCCGTAAGTACAAGTGACACTATAAGATATTTTCTCAGGCACAGGAATACCGATTGAATAAGCCAATTAATAAACCAATACACATGTAGTATTTAAATTACTGTTGTGGTGCCAATATGTAGCAACCAATTGTAGTTTGTACCATAGAGTTGCCACTACGTAGGTTCCAACCTCATTAATAGAAGCGACAACCTCATCAATGGTTCAAGACAGGAATGAATCCGTGATGCGGTCTTTGACAAAAATTTCAAATGCTGTCATTATTTTAATCAAATAAAAACAAAAAAATAATCAATAAAGCAAATTACGTACTCATTTTACCATTTATCAACAATAATATATCTGAAATTTTGGTCAAAACTGATTTCTTTGTACCAAAATTCTTTTAAAATCAAGAGATGAAAAAATAATTTTTTTTTATTATTTATTTTATAGCACTCATTATATATTTTAAAACAACAACTATTTATAAAAATAATACACATGAAATGAATGAATTATATTACATTATGTATCTACATTTAATTAGAAATATCATTCTGTATAAACTGCATTTTTGTAAAAATACCACTCAATCATACTTGCTCGAAATGGAGAAATGATTATTATTATTTTATATGGCAGTTACTTAATGGTGCAAAATTATTATTTTAATTTACGCTACACTTAACCCCGTTAATTTATACTAACATTAAAAAAACGATTTTAAACTCCCGCCAAAATGCTTATTTTCGCAAGTGGCATTATAGGGAACAATTTTTATGTTATCTGACCTTTTACACGTAACAGCACATTTGCATATTTAAACGTTCATTCGTTTTTTCAAAAAACAAAGCTTTTTGTATAGTACGTCCATCATGTCAAAGTTATGTAGATATTGTATAATACCCAAATATAGAAATTCCTCCTCCTCCTTCTCCATTATTTTAAATGTGTTCTTAGATGGTTATTTTATTAAAGTAGGTCATGTCATGTCGTGGTCATATCATGCTCCAGTCATAGTCATGTCATGGACATGTCATTGTCATATCACGGTCATGCCACTGTCATACCATGGCCATGCCACGGTCATATCATGGTAATATCGTGGTCATATCATGGTCATGTCATGCCATGGCCATGCCAAGGCCATGCCATGGTCATGCCACAGTCAATCAACTAGATTCCGCATAATTCTAAATGTTTTTTGGATCCATCGAATTTTGAATTAATGAGGCAACTGTATGCAAAATTATCACTTTTTAATGTTTACAGTAATATTTGAATAACAAGAGAAAAATACTTTAAACCCCATTACTCAGAATGCTTACTTTGAAAAGGTATTGGTGTCTAAGCTAGAAGTCTAGCTCTGGGGTTACCTTGCAGATTAACTCTAATAATATTGAAATGATAATTCTTACATAGCGATGTAATTTTTCAGGTTGGCTATACAATTAGCGCTATAACCGGAGCACCTGTGTTCTCCCTATTTATTCTGGGAATACTTGTTCCATTTGCCAATACCAAGGGAGCCATGACAGGCGCCTGCAGCTCCATAGCCTTCTTGAGCTGGATCGCCATTGGCTCCAACATGGCCAACATACATGATGTGCACAAGCCGGTATACGCAGGAGTCCCCGACACATGTGACTATTATGGGAACAATTCAATAATAGTGCAATCTAATCATACTCAGAGGTAAAATATCAATTTCTCATATAAATAAATTTGTTATGTTATAAATTAATATATATGTATGTAGGTATACAAGAAAAAGTTGTTACGCCTAAGAGAATTATCTTAAGATATTTTGAGATAATCCTCTTGTGCATAACAACGGCAAGTCTCGTCCTCAAATTTGCTATGTTCATGTTACTCTGTACCAATAATTATTATCTATGTCTAAGTATATACTTAATCTTCCCTAGTTTAATAGAAATTGGCTGTCCTAGATGTGTAGTTATAATTATTGACATATTCCATCAATTTATCTTTTCAATTCAATCATTTATCAATTTATCTTTTCAATCAATTATTTCTCTCTGCTTATCCCTAAACATATGTGTGCTATCATTGTTTGTATATGTGTACAGATAACATATGTGCATGCATATCAACATATTAATCATATCATATTTAAATCTTATACATATATGATTATGTGTTATAGGTATCTGCAAATAATTATAAAATCAAAAGATAATAATATAAACAAAGGTGAATTGCATATTTTATCATGATGCAGTTATATTTTTATTTACACTTCAAGATAAATAATTATCTGGTTAATCATTTTTTCTTTTGATAGTTGTATTGAGTTTGTAATAAAAATAATTATTAATGTCACTAGCTCTTAGAGTTGACTCACAGAATGCATCTCTTATTATTTTTTATTTATTTTCAGCATTCCGGAGACAATAGAGGAAGACAGCACATTCTTCTTGTACAAATTGTCCTTCATGTACTTTGTAACCTTCGGTGTGATCTTGGCCGTAACGGTGGGCATGCTGGTCAGCTACTTCACCGGATCCCACGACCTGTCTCTGCTGGATCCGAGACTTATCTCTCCGCCAATCAGGAGATTCCTACCCAAGAAGATGATGGAAGAGTATCAGAGACAGCAAGTCAATCTGATGACTGAAATGAAAGAAGTTATTCGCAATAAAGAATGATACTTACCTAAATAATTTTTAATTAATGAATTCTGATGATTTTCCCACATTACTGCTCTGCTACTGCATATTCGGTCGAGGCATATGCTGATGACTTGCGTTTTTAAGTATAAGGAAATGTGTTAGGTATATGCATAAAAATTTTTGAGGAAATATTTTCATAATATTTTTCAACCAAACTTTTATTACTTTCTAGGTTAGGTTGGTAAGGATAGATTGCCTCATACATAGTAGCAAAAACTTTGGGGGATTCCTATTCATTCAATCTTGAATAGAAAATATTCAACAGTCAAATGTCAACAGTTAAGATATTAAATGTTGCGTTTCTTTCAATATTTCTGACCAATTCTGATCATCTGTAAAATTTTGAAGTACCTATTAGGAATGTAACTAACATTGAATATTAGAAATTCATTCGGATTCTTACAAGCAAAATAAAGATGTATAATATAGGGATGCTGGATATAAAAGAAGCACACTATAATTAATTGTAGCTTATAGATGCAAAACCGCCACTATCCACGTGGAGCCCACATGGTTACAATAATTTAGTAATACAATAATTTATTCTTAAATTAAAATTTAAATTCTCTCAACTTTTTTTTTAATCAAATACTTATAAAGCATTTGATTGATTTGAAGCATCATTTGATTTTAGGAATGCCGGTAATGTCGATGTCGGTAGAAATGTCGGTAAAAGATAAATTGTATCAAAAATTTAAATTAAAGCCTTAAATAGAAACACATCAATGTCAAATAATATTAAAAATTAGCAGAAAGATGTAATAAAAACAATGAATTCAACAAATATTTGTGAAAAGCCAAAAACAATGAATTCAACAAATATTTGTGAAAAGCCAAAAACCATTTTGATGATAGATAATACCTGATAATACACTAAAAAGAATGTCAGTTAAAAAACTGATAACGTCGCACGTTTGTCGGGTAAACATTTCAGACATGATTAGCAAAACTCAAGTGCCCCGACAATCAAGATTATTATCAAGAGTATTGTAAAGAAAATTCAGAGTTGTCAATCTTTAGTGAATCATATTCAAAAAATGAATTCACATTCAAAAAATGATTCATGAATTGTTATCAGCATCATTCATTATTTATGATGAAAATTTCTTTTTTTTTTTTTTTTCAGAGTCAATACTAAAATGATTTTTAGGTTAAGGTACACCTTAAAAGTGTAATTTGCAGTCAGAGAGAAATCTATTTTCATCATGACGTCATACACACAGTAAAAATAGGACAGTTCACCTTAAAATTGTGTATGAATGAATCAAAACTGCTGAAATCACATCTGATTTCGCTACCCTTAAATACAAGGAATCACTTTATCTCCCCATTTTTCTATTTTAATTTTAAACTAGCTGTTCGTACCCGGCGTTGCACGGGTTAAGGATTAAGTTGAAAATGAATTTGTGGGGAGAAAAATAGGTTTGATTCGAACGGTATAGATTAGCATCGAAAATATATCAGGGGGAGGAGAAAAGGTAAAAGGGGAGAGAGGAAATATAGCGTATGATACCTGCCGAGTCCTAAAGAATAAGTTTCCAAATTTTGAGTCTGATCGGTCAAACAGTACAGATTTGCATCGAAAATATGTCAGGGGGAGGGGAAGGGGTATGAGAATAGGGGGGAAATGTTGCCTATGTTACCCGCCGGGTCCCAAAGCATAAGTATGCAAAATTTGAATTGAATCGGACAAACGATGTGGATTTGTATAGAGAACAGACAGACAGACATTGAGTTTTATAGGTAGAGATGAGACTGACAGAATACTAGGTACAAAATATATATTAAAAAAACAATACTTAACTTATTCCATACAATGCGTGTAATTCAATGTACCAACGCAATGCAACTCATTGAATAACAAACTATCTAAAATGTCAATAACATCTCTTCGTTAGTGATGCAACAGACCCCTGCTTCTGCTTCCGCAACTGCGGAAGTGAGTATAAAAGGTGCCGAACTCAAATTGAGAATGAAGTCCAACCTAAGTCATCATCAATGATGAATTCGTCATTACAGATGTTACAATCCACGTTAATAAGTATGAATGAAGACCAGCGAAACTCAACTACAAATAACGAAATTTACAATCGACTTTTGGAGACACTAACTTCAGGAGTACAAAATAGAATTGTCATCAACAAAAAATATTTTACAGAGCAAGCCCTAAATGGACACAAAATCTTTCTCCCGATTCACTGTAAAATAACAATTATGCAATCACAACTTCTTCTCCTGTTTCATTATGTTAGTGTGTTATCTGGATGTTAATGTAGAGCATCTCAACAAACTGGAAGGCCTTCAAAATGTATGTATCTGCTTCACCTTCAACCTCAAAAAATTCCATCACATCTCATCTTTCCGCGATCTTCTCCATTGGCCTACAATCCGACAATGCCATAAAACCATGATTTATCTCTTCTTTACATTTTCTTTTTCCAACTCCCTCACATTAGTACCAGAAATTTGTTGTTGCTTCATAGAATATATATCGTTTTTCGATACTGTACTGCAAAACATTTCTTAAATTAATTTTATTCTGATCTATATATGTTACAGTGAATCTGTTTTTCTAGTGAGTCCATCATTCACTGGCATTTTAGAGAAATTATATTCAAGGTCATTCTTATCATATTCAAAGAGTTTTTCACCAATAGAAATGAATACAATATTTTAACTTCTACTTAGGGCCGGTTGTTTCAAGTTGGATTAAAGTAAGTGTTCTTTAAAAGCATAGATTTTTACGTTCTCCACCAATCAGACGATCCGTTTTCGTAAAAATCTATGCTTTGCTCGACCGCTTACTTTGATCGAACTTGAAACAACCGGGCCTTACTAGTGAATTTATTGGTTTCCGAACTGTCAAAAATTAAATTTGACAAGTCTGAAATCCGTTTCCGTAAAAATCTATGCTTTTAAACGAACTTTTATTTATCCAAATTTAAGGCGATCGTCTGGTACGGACGGAGCTCACTTTCGGCTCAGATTTGCCTTCCTTAGCCTTATCTAATGGCAAACAGAGTACCGGGTCACTAGTGGACCCCTTGCTCTTCCATCGTGATGTATCAGTGAAGGGCTTTCTTTACTTCACTTGTGAATCAGATTTGCGTAAAAAGTCTGAGGGGTGCGGGGTACCGTACGCGGGGCGCGGGAATGTTAGTTCCAGTCTCTCCCCTCTCCCGCGGCGCTGACGCCCGAATTACGGCAAATGCCGGGGCAAGGGCGGAACGTGGATATTGGCGAATATATTAAACATTTTTAATTCTTTCATTTGTTTCATTTGTATTATTTAACCTGTGTAAACTTTTGAGAATGGCGAATGGCGTAATTAATCAATGTTTGTAATATACTGGATTATGAAAAATTTGTATAAAAAATATAGGCCCGTGCCGCTGGGCGTGACAGCGACAATATAAATATTTTGACTGTACAAAATACAATACTCTGTTATTATTTTATGTTTTTAACAAAATAAACTATATTAACATTTTATATTTGAATAATTGTAACGATAAATACATGACTGAAGCAAAATTGAGCTACTATCAAACAATAATTATTCCATAAATATGACTGCACGAATATAGAATAACAAAAACAATTGAGGCAATTCGATTTGGAAAAAATATATTTGCATTATTTATGAACAAGAAAGCCTAAAAAGGGAAAAAAAAAATTTTTTTGGTATTTTTAATTTAACGTTGTGGGGTAGGTATGGTTAATGTCAAAAGAAGAAAGGAGAACATTCCACCCAGGCGGCGCGTCATGAAAGCATATTATGTAGTGTCATTTTATTTTAACAATATAAATTAAAATTATGTTACAATACATAAACAGAGCTAAAACAATTAAGCATTGAATAGTAATTATATTCCACGTGTATGGGTACAAGATTATGATAATAAAAAAATAAAAATTTAAGTAACTCCATTTGGTATGCTTGCCTACAAGTATAATTTATTCGTTTACCTCCAACATATTTTGCAATTACGCCATTAAATCGTTCCACTACGTTGTCGTCAACATTAAGAAGAAGACTCTTGGAATGTTTGGCAAGTTGATATACGATTTGCATAAAGGTATTGATACACATGCTTATTAGTGGCATGCTCATAAATCAACCGGCGGTTGTATGGCTAAGTGGCATGCTCATTACTAGAAATGTTCGTACACACATGCCACTAATAAGCAAGGCCTAAAGAAAGTCGATACTGCGCATGCTCACGTTCCACTAATAAGCGTGTGTATCAGTAGCTTAATTCTTGGCCAAAATATGTTTTTTTTAAATTCTGGTACAAAATTAGCATCATTTGTCTTTGAAGCTGTATAAAAATATGATGCACAATCTTTGTGTTCGCCGAAAATATGATGAGGACTATTGACAATATTGGCATTCAAATCCTTAAACTTTTGGCCGAAATGTGTATCTTGCGAAAGTCTGAATTTTACCGCAGATCGTATGGCCGTCCTCAATCGTAATACTGCTTTCCCTAGCAATTTTCTCAAATTTAAGGGGTATCTTGTATCCTGGGATGCTATTTTTAACTTGTTACAATAGTTTCGCAATAAATGATTACGATATTTAATTTTTTCAACCGTAACGTTCCGATACGGTTTGGTATCTTTTATTTTTTTTATAGGTACTCGAGTCTATCGGAAATCAGCTGAGAGTAAATGAGTCCATGCATTTCTATCGACTTTTTGAATCCTTTTAATAAGATAGTGCTTTCCATAGCGGAAGAACCACCGTCAAAATTTTTAAAACACGTTTGTGATTTGCTGGTTTTAATTGTTTTTTCTCATACAAATTACATATGCTGCAGAATTTATTTTTTACACCAAGATATAAAACTTCTCCGGTATAAGCACTAACAATTGCAGCTACACCTGAAAGCGCTGAATAATTTGTCTTATATGATCTTTTGGACCAACAGCCATCGGCTACTACGGTAATCATCGGGATTCCGTTTTTGGCAATACTACCTATTTCGCGTGCGTGAGCAGCTTCCCGTAAAGCTATTTCTTCCATATTTTTTGAAGCTGTATTCTACCACCAACTGCAGATATTAGCATGCGTCGAGTAATACGACGACTTTGATATAGCTGGTATATTTAATAAATCATATTTAATAAATCCATATCAGCGGGTATATTCCCACATATATGGAAGGAAAGTTTCTTAACACCGATCTTCAAAGATGGAGACAATAATGATGTAAAAAATTATAGACCCATTTGCATACAATCTTGTATACCTAAGTTATTCGAATCACTAGTCCTCGATACTATATCTCCTGTTTTAAAACAAACAATAACTCCGTACCAACACGGATTCATCTCAAATAGATCTACCCTAACAAATTTAGTTTTGTATGAAAATTACATTATTAAATCTTTTGTTAATAAAACTCAAGTAGATTCAGTTTACACGGACTTCAGTAAGGCGTTTGACAAAGTCTCACATGCTTTATTAATTGCCAAATTGGGAAAAATAGGATTTGGTGGACAAATACTTTCTTGGTTAACGAGCTATCTGAGTGAAAGAAGGCAAAGGGTAAAAATATATTCATATGTATCAGAATGTTTCCATGCTACTAGTGGTGTACCACAGGGATCGCATCTTGGACCAATACTATTTCTATTATTTGTGAATGACATTTCAACAATATTTAATGACATTGAATATTTGCTGTTTGCAGATGATCTAAAAATCTTTAAATCAGTAACCAACATTTATGACTGCAACATATTACAGCAAAACCTAAATTCTCTTTCAGTATGGTGTGAAACGAATAAATTGTACTTAAATTTAAATAAATGCAAAATTATATCATTTACTAGATTAAAATCAAAAATAAATTTTGAATACTCTCTATGTAACACCAAACTAGAAAATGTTGACTGTATTCGAGACTTAGGGGTATTATTCGACTCGAAACTTACTTTTACTAATCATATTAATGCGATAACTTGTAAGTCTCTAAAATTGCTGGGATTTATTTTAAGGACATCACGCCCATTTCAATCAATTGAAAGTATTAAAATGTTATACATGTCTCTTGTCCGGAGCCAATTAGAATATTGCTCATCAGTTTGGTCTCCATATTATAATGGGCATATAGACAGTATTGAGCGTGTCCAACGCAAATTTCTCAAATACATTAACTACAAGTTAAGCATACCAATACAAAACATAGAATACAATTACATATTGAAGAGACTAAATTTACTCACATTATATGATAGAAGAAAAATTTATGATATAGTTCTTCTTTACAAAATTGTAAACAATATGTTGGACAGCCCTGACCTTGTGGCATGTATCGATTATAATATCCCTTCCACACATAGAACTCGACAAATTGTCACATTCCATCGCAACAATTGCAATACTAATTATCAATCAAATTCTGTGATACACAGAATATTGGGAACTTGTAATGAATATGGTTGCATGATTGACATTTTCGTCGACAGTCTGGAGAAAGTAAAGTTTACACTTAAAGAGGCAATACTGCTTCGTTACTGACTTCAGCTGTTAATATGTAATGGTGGGTAATATATATTTTTCGTACACATTGCCGCTTTGTACTTTATATTTTTAATTTCTGTACTCATGTTTTGGTGCTATTCCTGGTACTTTTAATAATTTGCTACTTGTAATTTATATTGTTTAATGTATGTTCTTTTTAATTTTATGATATATTTTTTTATGTAAAAGCCTATACGCATTGCTGCTCGTTACCTACTCTACATTTTTAATTTTTATACTCATGATTTGGTGCTATTCCTGAAACTTTTAATGTATGTGCTTTTTGAAATTTATTTTATACTCTTTATGTAAAAGCCTAATGGGCGTAAACAAATGAATAAATAAATATTACAAGCTGCCATTAATTCGCATAAGTTAGCGTAGCCACATCCAATACTGATAATACCTGAAACGGCGCAGTGATTTACGTCCATGTCGTTGATTTTATCAGTAGAATCACTCGATAAATCAAAATTTAAATTGCACATGTTGCATTTTATAATTAAAGTTTATTGTAATATTTTTCTTTTCTCCCTTACAATCATTAAATTAGCTATCGAGCAACCCATGAAATCACCATGAGCAGCAATTTCCTTTAAATGATTAAAAAAATACATAACGTCGACAATTCGCCTACCTTCTATATTTTGTGAAGAGTTCACAACATTTGATGGTTCTATTTTAAAGAAATTTGAAACACTGCGGGTTTTTTTGTGATTGGGCTTTGGGAATGCCTTTTCTGACTTAAATCAATATCGGCAAAACCACTGCTTTCAACATTGTCCATAGCACGTGGAAATGGAATATGGACATTATCAATCAGCGAACAATTAAGAAAATTTTACATAAATTTTTTGTCCTGTATAGAAGCGAATGAATTTTTAATATTTGATACACGTTACTTTAATGATATTCCAACGTTTAAAAAAGATAAATAAGCAATATTGAAAAAAGAAAATTTTGAAGTCGCTTATTCCTATAACTATTGATATTGGTATTTGTTGCTTGAACACTTTCGTTTCATAATTTAGGCAGGAGTCTATCTGTAAAGTATTGTGTAATATTTCTGTTACACCTTGTATATTATTCTATTTTCAAATAGCAATCCATTTATAATGCAATGAATTCCAAAAACCTTTTTGGAAACGTTAGGTGACGCAACTTGCAACTTCACAAATTAGTTTTCACCAAAAAATAAAAATAATGAATGAATCCTTACTTATATTCATATTAAGAATGACTATAAATTGAGTCACTTTTGGTTCTGAGTCATCCATCACTTTCCTTTAAAAAAAATTTAAGATTTAAGAAAGAATAAAATAAAAAATCTGTTCTCACAAGCTATTTCTTCGGTAATTATATATTATTATATTATATGTAAATTCGAATACCTAGTCGAGTTTGAATATTGGCGTAAAACAGTGCACTCAAAAATTGTTATTACCTACTTTGTTAAAAAAATGTGTGACCGTAACTGTAAAGTTATTTTAAAAAATGCACGGCACTGGATACCAAGAATTTTAGACAAAATGTAGTACTGAGAAACGATTGTAATCGCGCGCCGTGTGGACACGTCCGTAACGCCCGGCTCGTCGGGGTAGTGATGGGTCCGCTCTGTACTCACTACTACAATGTAGTACTACACTACATTGAAGTGCACACTTCGTACATTTTGATGTGTAGTGCACACTACAAATTACAAACACCAAAGCTATTGAAAGTATAAACTTCAAATAGTACACTTCATTTCAAAGCGAACACTACAAAGTACATACACTTCAAAGTTATCGAAAGTATGAGAAACACATTTTAAATAGTGTATTTTTTACGTGAAATTTTTGGAAAGTTGATGTAGATATATGAAGAA
>JADDOH010011487.1:0-38033 GCA_016648135.1 Agrypnia vestita | reverse complement strand
AACGGGGCAAACATCGTGCGACAAGGCAGAGGAATTTGGCATTTTTTTCCTATTTGCGTCGTGATACTGTTTTAGATAAAAAATGGGTTTACTAATTTGACATGTTGTTCTTAAATTAGACGATTTAGTATTTTCATTGTTAGAAAACTTTATCAAACCATCTCTGTCTTAAAAATATTTATAGTAACTTTTTCATTATATTTTTTAATATTTATACTTGAATTATTTTACTATTTTTTTATTTTTGAGAATTGATATTTGTAAAAAAAAAGATATCTTCTGTTTGTAGTTTTCTGGGATATTCTGCCGGGTACACTTGACCTCTATGGCGAACATTTCGGATCCCACTGTAGGGTCCATCATCAGGACTGATGACGGACTGTGCAAAGGGATCCGAAACGTCGGCCAGAGAGGTCAGATATACACGGCAGAATATCCCAGAAAACTTCACACAGAAGATTCTGAACGAACGCGTAATCCTGAAAACATTTTCAGCAAAAAATATTTTACGTTTTTTATTTGGTTTTTTGTCACCCTGACGATGGAAACGACTGTCTGCGAAACTGCTTAGAATAATATATAAATTCAAGTGGTTGCACACACAAGGCTATAAACAACAATATATTTGATATTGTATAACAATAGAAGTTTCTTCAATCGTAACGGTATTATCTCATGTGTAGAAATACCATAACAGTTGACAATAAAAAAATTGCATTGATAGAAGGAAATATAGCACGAAGATGAAGAAGGAGCATATGAAACCGAGATGTAAAATATCTACTGAAGAATAATGGGCTAGTACACGGAATGAGATACGATGATATAAATCTCAGTAATGCTGAGATTTTGATCTAGAAATTGACTTAGAGATCAGCAAAAAACAATTGCCCATGTACATGATGTTTCGAGAATTTTATAGAGATTGCGACAGGTGGGCCCAAACATCACCTCTAACCGTACCTAAATACCTACAACCATTTATTCTGAGAAATTGGTGAAGCATACCGACAAGACGACAAATGTTCGGTGTACATGAGACGGAAACTTGGATGCTGATGAAAATAATTATTGATCCTAGGCACCGTTGAAAAAAAATCATTGTTAAATTTACGACCCTATAAATGACAAACATTTATTGCAGAACTCTACGACGTGCGCGAAGAAGTCAGTGCGGTCAAATCAATAAAAATTTGAAGACTTCACTGGTCGAGGCGTCTGCGTCACATAAACGACAAGGAACCAGCAAAAAATGTCGTTAACAGTGACCCGCGGGGGCAAGGGAAAATGAGTGGCTAAGATGACATGATGAAATTGCAGTTGACTGCTGTGTGTGGCGTCTGTAGCGGTGATAAGCTGGAAGATATGCCGTGGTTAGATGGTAAATATGACACATTCTGCAGATAGCTAAAACTCAAACTGTACATTATTTTGTGCCAGTTGCTTTACGTTTCGATAGCCTGTGCATCTGTTCCATTCTAGTAACAGTTACATTAATATTTTCCTCGACTTTCCTCTCCTCATTCTTCTTCCTATCTTTCCTTCTAGAACTCTATTTTTTTAATGTCAATCTATTAGGTTAAAACATAATTATCCGTTGTTAAAAAATCTAATGTAACACAACCAAAAATGAAAACAAACCGAAACATATTGTAATGAAATGGCAAAAGAGATTGCGTACATAATCCCTCGTAATATGTCAATGACGACAGTAACATAAAAATCTCTAGAACTTTCCACTACATTCTGGAATGAGCTACATCGTTCGAGGAACACCTGGAAAAGCCCAGAAGCAACGATAACCTTTTCCTAAACACTATAATAATCGAGGAGGTTCGATAATCCACATTTTGGATATAAATAGCGCGGATTTAGGCTGCCGCCCAGAGTTGACGTGTTTGACAGACGATTCAGTGTGAAGTAGCGCGAGCCGCGAGGCGACTCTCAGTGTGGCCAGTCGTGAATTGCGAAGCGATAAATAAAGCGAATAATTGAGCGAAGTACCTAATTGGCGTTGAAAATAAATGCGATGAATACTACGAGTGAAATTGAGAACGGAACATTCCAGTGAATGTTAAATACGTGATACCCAGCGATAACAAAGTGTAATTTAAAGAAGAGTTTTAAGTTTAATTCGTTTTTGGTGACGTTGTACTTTGGATAGTTAATTATTAATTAATTAATAAATCGCTAATGAATATCCAATATTTTCACTCATTCGTCCCCAGCCACGATACATGACAATATTTCTGACTTAATATTTGCAAAACGTTGGACTACCGTTATAGTAACTTATTTCGAATATGAAAAATTTATTCCCTTTAATACAAGTCAAATAAAATAAATAAAAAAATAAAAATCATCCAATTCCAATTCGAAAACATACAAATTTGTATTTCTGCAGGGTTTTCATTTTATTTAACTTGTATTGAAACAAATTTTTGGTAATTGATATAAGTTTCTGTAATGATACTTCAACGTTTTGTAAAGAATAAGTCAGAAATATCAACAAAAAATTGCTGGAAAATAGTCCTGCGACATAGTTTTCCAAATAAATTTTTAGGAGATTAAGATAAGAGATATATAGAGAGATAGAGATAATTTGTAAAAAATATAGAATAATTTTAATACTCTACCTCTATTCAACAATTATATTATGACAAATGTCAATTAAATATCAAATTTATAAAAACGGCCAATAATTATGCATCAACCTAATACGGTATATCCAGTAATATGGTTCCAGCACTGTTTAAATGACGAATCTTCTTAAATAATATTCATTGGTACAAGTTTTAAGATTCCAATTTGACTACAAATCAAGTCACTAAATCGTGTGTAACGTTACCTGCTTGCTACCAGTAACATAAACTTCAAAACGTCAAAATATCTATAAGATTTCAGAATGTCAATTTGAAAACTAAAAGACCCTCAATTTTCATTGCGTTATGGTCCTTGCAATTAATTAAATAAAAATTAAAAAAAGTGGTGCATATTAAATTTTTAACTGTGCATTTGTACGATGCAAGTTTACGGCGCCGGCTTTTAAAGATGTGCATTGTGCATGCATTGCAAGGAATATAAGTATCTACACGCAATTATATGTCGTCAAATAATTAATTTAATCGCGTCATCAAAGCATATTGTCAAGGCATCGTCGCAAAACAAATGCTTTCTGTCCTCGAAACACGCACTTAAGTATAATAAAGGCTTCACATCCAATAACATTTTGGATGATTTAATAATATATAATCCGAGCCATGTACCTATTTTAATTAATAAATCAAGTCGAGTAAAAAACATATAATTTTTTATACGATTTTGATAATAATTTCGACTGCATTTTTATTTCGGTATTCTTCACATATTTTAAAGTGTATTTACTGCCATTTTAATGAACCCATAAAATATCTTGTTTGCGTTCAAAAATGCCTTCTTCATGGTACCCACATATGCTATTATATAAGCAACCCCAAAAAATGCGACTACGTGAAAGACTTTGAAGATTAGCGTTCACGACTGAGGGATTTTCCTGTGATTATAAGGCAAAAGGCAAGTGAAAACTACTAGATGAGAAAGCAAAGATCCTGAATGAATCATTGCCGTGTGTTGCTGATGTCAATATATAGCAAATTGTCACGAAATTGTAGAAACAAGAAGAACTACGCTTAATCGATGATTTACCAACACTCGATATTTTACAATAATTTGATAAAAACACCTAGAAAGAACTAGAACACCGATGCATACCGGAACTTTCGGCAGAAGCCATTTCTTATAGGGTGTAACTGAGCTAGTCCACAATAAATTACAAGTAGATTCCTCCTTTAATTATTATGAGTCGAAAATGTTCGAACAACCATGATATTACATTATATACATAAGTTAGTATTTTTTTCAATATATTATCTGACTAATTTTGCAGTAATAAAGGCATCGACTCATAATAAAGGCAGCAAACCGTCTGTTAAGTATTGTGGACAAGCTCTTTTACACCACGTATACATATGTTGTATATTATATTCAAAATATATTTCAATTTTTACAAGAACACAAAACTGGCTTTTATCTCCAGGGGGAAATCATTAATCAACACATATTATAGATGTCTCATAGAGACGAATCTATTTTTTATACGGGAAATTCCATATAAAAATATATTTTATGGGTTTACCAAGGGCGACATTTTTAGTGGTCTATGGGTATGATAAATTTCGACCACCAGGCGTCTGTAGTAAAAATACAATTCACATTCGGAATATATACAACTTCTAAAATTTGATAGATGTATTAGTGTCTCATGGGTGGAATTGGTGAACGTTACATTGTGTAAAGTAATTTGAGTAAAATAAAATTTTAGTAAAACTCAAGCCGACAGGTGGTAAGTAGGGATTATATTCGAGATCCCGAAATCCCGGGGATTGAGGAACCTTGATCCGGGTTTTCGGGATCGAAACAAAAAATAATTTAAAAGAGATGGTTCAAGATCGAGAATCGAAAGCGTGTGTACGGACCATCTATGTATATGTTTGATTAAAAATTTAAGACTGATTTGTTCAACATTTAGTTCCTGTTCTTAATAAATGAGAAACAAAATTTTTGCTTAATTTAAATATTGTATTGTTTGTCAATAATCTTTATATTGTATTGTATGACACTTAAATAATTATATTTATAACCAACCAAAATATAATTATGCTGCATAATAGTATATAGGTAATGATGGTTATATTAATTGTGTACTTTATAGAATTATAATTATAATATAGGAGATAACTTTAACACAAGGTGATTTAGTATAATATAACATAAAATTCAGACTATAAAGCACTGCGATTATAATAATACTTTCATTCAGTTTAACAAGTGTCATAATTTAAATAAATAACTTGTATTGTACTTTAAACAGCATATTTTCAATTATATTATATTCTTATTTCCTAGACACCTATAGCAATCTGCTCCGGGATTATAATCCCTAGTCGTAAGCCTTACGAGCACCCAAAAAAGGCTTTCACGCTTCCATTCACATATAAAAATAGCTTCGCTATGAGACATCTATAACATATTTTGATTAATATATCATACTTTTTTTTTGTGAATTATAAATCGATGAACCTTCAAGGCCTTTTAAAGGCAGGCAATTAATCTAAGGTCAAAAAGGCGGTAAACAAAACATCTCCGGTAGCCAGTAGTTCGTGCAAAGTAAGCATATATCACGCACTCCAAGCCAGGAGCTTGATGGATTCTAAAAGGTTTTTGCGATTCTTCAGATTTTACGATTTATCGTAAATTCTTCGTCGTTAATTGGACGGTAGCAGTTTGAAAGTTACCCAGGTACAGTACTTATAACAGAATCCGCAGAAAATATGATTTAAGGTTTTTCGCTGGTCGTACAGTATAATGATACGACAAAGCGATAGAAGAGTATTCAAAGATGCAGTAAAGGCAATCTTGTCTTTAAATGATGTTTATTCCAAGAATAAAGACATAAATGTACAAATGCATAAATGTACAAAAGACGCATACATTGTTCTATACTTTGGAAATGTTATGTACGCTAGACTTTCTGTTTAACTTGTGGCAACGTGTGTAAATGTCACAATACGTATATTTGTATAGGTACCTATATTATATTATACAGTATATTCATAATTTAAAACCCGACAAATGACAGCGCTCTATATTAAGAAGTAAAAAATAAAATTAATGTTTAATGAATAAGTCGGCCGTTAATAAATTAAACAATCAAATCAGACAAAAAGTATATCACAATTTATTTAATTTAATATGCATTTTATTTTTATACGTTTTTAAACAACATTTTACACCACGTGTCAAATGATAATTCAGAATGATATTTTTGAGGCTAATTAATTTTTATTTGCCTTACAAAAATATTTTATTTTGTGGGTGGCGCGGGAAGCCCTAACTTGACCCATTCTCTCATACATGAGTAGGAAAAAACATAAATTATATTAAGAATATTTTCATATGTACGTTCTAAGAACACTTCTGGATTTTCCACTGCGAGATTATTATTTAATTAGCTGTAACCCGTCAAAAATGACGGTACTTTTAAGTTACGGACGTTATACGAAATTACGGGGACAGACAGAAGGACGGTCGGACGGACGGACAGACAACAAAATTATTATAATTGGGATTACGATAAATTATAGAAGTCTCAGAGACGAAGCTATTTATATGAGAAACGTGTATGGTTTTAAAGTAATAGCTATTTAATAATAATATTTGGATAATTTATATAGCGCCGTATTCGCGAATCCTCACCTCAAGGGCGCGAAAGCGGTAAGGTTAAACTAATTGGAGTAACTATACGTAAGTAAAGTTACTCCAATTAGTTTATACAATGTTTTTAGTTAATTAAAATGACTATCATTTGATAATTTACTTCTCAAGTTTATCAGAATCTCTCATCGACAGGTGAAGTTTAAAAAAATTTATAGTTTTCATCTAAATTAATGATCATCATGAATTATTTCTAGAATGTTAAAACCTTCGTTTTTTTATATTTTCGCTCAATAGTTGGAGTATATGGCTGTCAAAAAACTTCTCTTGTTGTGAAGGTTATATGCTCCATGGATATAATATATCCGTTCTATATGTCGCAGGCAAATTCCATTATTCGCCCTTATACAAACGGCGTCGTTAGTTTATAAACGTAATCAGTTATATAAATTGCCGAAGGCAAATTGTTGATAGTATGAATTTGTACTGCTTACTAATTATCAGTCTAATTAAATAATCATAAAATTGTGAATGAGATAAGGTTAGATTAGGTTAGTTTAGGTCAGCTTAGGTTAGGTTCTACATATACAAACCCCTAGGTTAGGTTCCCATATACAAACGGCGTCGTTAATTTATAAATGTAATCAGTAAAATAAATTGCAGAAAGCAAATTGTTGATAGTATGAATTTGTACTGCTTACTAATTATCAGTTTAATTAGGTTAGGTCAGTTAGGTTAGGTTCTGTTATTTTAGGTTATGTTAGGGTTATTTTAATATGCAGCGCCACTCGCGATTAAAATGTGGTACTAATTTCTTGTAGCATTTTACAAAATGACGAAGCTTTACATTAGGCGTAAGGCATTTTTTTTAAATGTATTTATCTTTGTAAACTGACGGCTCCGTTTGTATACGGACGACTAATAGAATTTTCCTGCGACATATATACCCTAATTAAACAACTTTTGTAAAAACGGTATTATCTAAGGCTTGCCCGTTCGGACATGGGCAAATACATTCGTAATATGTATGTGCTCCGAAGTATTTGAGGTTTTTCTCGGCAATTTGAGTTTGGCGGGTCTCGGCGTGTTTCGGCGCTGAGAGGGTTGGAAAAGGTGTAATTGTCGTTGTTCCTGTACGATATCTGCGTGTGCAGCGGCGATGTGACGTGCGATACGCCGCGGGGTAATTGCGGCCGCTATAGCCGATGCTATCTGCAGATGATGGGAGACATAATGCTTTTAGCCAAGGTAAAATGTCATAGCGAACAAATAGCCGACGCGAAATAGGTTTTTAGGTCGGGAATATGTCATAATTGCGCGGATGATCGATATTTTTTCTATTGTAATGCACAATTTTGGCGTACAAGCGTATCGTCGCGTTTACAAGTCGATCTCGTGTTTCATTATGCGTCTTTTTTCATAACCCTACCAGAACTACATTTCAAAATATACCAGAAATAAAGAAGCATTGTAGAAGCTACTTTTTAAATGGGAAAGTCTTTTTGGATGTTCACAGGGCTTATGACCTATCGTATGGCTGACCTAAGTAATAACTTTACACAATGTAAGGTTTAACAATTTCAACCATGAAAGATTACCATATCTATCAAATTTTTGGTAATTGTATATATATTTAATTTGCACAACTTGCTTCGTATGTGAGGTGTGTTTTATTACCGCCCCCTTTGGTTGAAATTTGTCATTCCCATAAACTAATACAGATGTCACCGTTGGTAATGAGATATCTATATTTTTGTTTGGAAAATAGCTTCCTCTTTATAAGACAAATATCTTGATTAAGGATATCTCCTTGGAGATAAAATCCAGTGGTATTCTTGAAATTTTTTTACATAGTCAAAATATTCTAAATATTAGAAATATAAATTAAAAAAATTAAAAAATATACACGTCAGCGCGTTCGAGAGATATTTTCTACTACGAAAATGAAAGAACAGACTATCACTTTCACTCGCTGTGCATACTGAAATTGTGGAGGTATCTCATGAAAGTTTATTAAGATTTAAGAGCTCTGCATAACTTGCAAAATTGATTGATTTATGACAACAAATCTACTAAAAATTATTTATATGTTAACAGTCAATATTTATATAATATTTTGGAATGCAACTAGGCAAAAAACTATCTTAATCTCTCGTTTTATAGACCATACAGCACAAGTAATTATTCGACGCAAAAATAATATTTTTGAATGGTAGTGGAGCAGTAAAAGTAAAATGAAAAAGATTTCCGGGGAGAAGACCAAAGGGAGTAGCAGGACATGGGAATAAATTTAATCATAATCGTTTTTCATGATGATTATGACATCACAAAGTATATACTTATTATATACCTACAGGACTAGTCCACAATACTGTCAAGCATCGTCAAATACTAAGTGTGCAGTGTGCCAGTTAATCTCCTTGTATAGTCAATGTCGCTCGCGATATTTCCAGAATCCAGTGAACCATCCTAGACTCTTCTAGCAATTTCCAATTCACTGTGTGTAGAGTGCTGTAAATCCTCAATTACTTTAAATTTCTTCGGCTTCTACCAACTCCGCTAATGCGTTTCAGGTAGATTTGCTTAAATGATGAGTCGAAAATATTGTAACATCAATGTGCTAATATAAATTTAAAAAATAAAATATATATCAATTGTTATGGAGGTAAGCGACCTCAAAACTTGTTTTTTTCTAATATTTCTCATGTACCTATATAAAGCGTTGAATTATAATTAAAGTAATATATTTCAAATATAAAAAAAATTATTCGTTTTAATTAAGTCAAATTAAATGATCTAAACGTTGTAGATGTTTGAATCAGACCATTTTAATAATAATAAATAGTTTTTGAAACTTTGTATTACTTTGAATAATAGAACTTGACACTTCTGTAAATTTATCAAAAAAACGAACTTTAAATAAAATATGCAAACATAAACTTTATCGGGCGGGGGCATGGACTAAGTCGTGGTAAAGGGAGGAATGCATATTAAAATAAATTATTCTTTCTTTTTCGAAATTGGACTAAGACCTCAAAAAACTACTTTCTTCCAATATATTATCGAATACAAGTGCCATTCCAGGGTTAAAAATAATAACAACACATTTGTCCAAACTTTGGTTTAAAATCAGAAGTTATGTAAATGATTTAATTTTTAAATTGTGTTATATCATCGAACACAGCTCATGATTTCGAATAATTGTATCATTTTAATCCTCTTCAAAACAACTCATTACGTACAATGACGAGTCAGAAATGGGCGCATATTTACGTGAGGGCCAGAATAAGGCACACATGTCATATCCGCAAGAACAATAATGTTAATAAAACCTATGTTTAACCATTCATAAATATTTTTTATTTATTGATAAGGAATCTCATCAGAACAATATTTTACAATGGTTAAAAGCGATGGAGTATTTTTTATTTAATTTATTTTTTTATTCGTGTACACATAATATTTATTACAAAACCATTAGTTTATAATGCTAGCCTCACTAGGTTATGCATATGCTGGGGCAAAAATTTTGAAAATTTATAATTTTTATATGTAGATGCTAATTTATAAATAAATATAGATTTGCGGTCATCTGGGGTCTATAGTGGGGACCCTAAAGCGGTGTAGCGCGACCAATTGGATGCTTTACCGACCGTTTGTACCGCGCGCCGCTTCCCCATACTTACATTCCTTCTTTGAACCGTTAACATGACTTTTGAATTGCTACCTCAACTCACTTGTAACATTTATATTGTAATCTCACTATGTGAATCTCAAATTATCCAAAATAAATCAGAGAATACAATTGAGTTTTCAATTCTTATTACCTTGTGATGTTCTTACTTGCTTCCTACGCGTTACAAACATGCTAGTGGCGTGCAGTAGACTTATTTAGTAGGTTTATATATCCTTATTTAACAATAAACCTATTTTGTATATAAAGCCCTTTATTAGATATTTTACTTTTCAAATCTATTAAATAATATGCATCAATTTCTCAATAGTCTCTTTTTATGTCATTCTTTCTCTCTTTCTTATGTAATTATATATTCTGTCTCATTTTTTTGTATCAAAAATTGCATTCTTTTTATATTTATGATATGTTACCCTGACGAAGCTTGAACTAAGCGAAACTGGTTATACAGATCGGTTATTTAATTCGGCAAAATTTGTTGTTTTATACGAAGTGATTGTGTATTATTTAATAAAAAAATATGAGTACGTCAATCTATATCGTGTGCATATGTCAGCTAAGAAGTAATACAATACATGAGCCCTACAGTGTTGACTCTCAACGAAAATAATTTTTTCTAACGTGCCTTTCATGTCTTTCTAAGATGCCTTAAAATATACCTTTTTTGAGATGATTTTTTTTAAGTTGGGTACCAAAAATGTCCAAGAAATACAAGTCTTTGGCTGAAAATTTAAAATCAGTGTAAGCTGCCACATTTTTGAAAAGTACCTAATAATCGGCAATCAATTTAGTGAATTTTCGAATTACACCAAAGATTATGAATTTTTTGGTTTGGTGTGGTCTATATAGGTGTTATCTAAGTCTTGTCTCTCACTATGGCGCAAGAAAATAAATTACAAAATAGTTATTTACAGCCCAATACGAGATTATCTATCCGGAGAACATAGGAGGTTGAAGAACCGCTCCAGATATCCAAAGGAAAATGAGAGGAGTGGGCGAGACATGTAACAATAATAATGAGCCCTTTAACGTGCAAAGAACCAAAAAGATCTTATGAAAATATAAGGCGTCAAAATAAGTAGTTTGTTTTTTTTTCATATATAAAATGCTCGTCAAACATAAAACAAATTGGTTAGTGTTGTACTTATTTGAATGAAAATTTTCTACTCTACAAGATATTGTATTTGCTTTAACTTTAATTGTATTATGTAATCTAAATTTAATAATTTCATTGTCTGTCTGTCGATCAGTAAATTCATAACTTGCTGGAGTTAAAATTCTAGATAATTAGAGTTTTTTTATTATATTTGGTTTTCTATTCATGAATTTTAAGCTTCAATTTCCTGCAATTATTATGTCCCGTGATTTTTTACGTTTTATTAAGTAACAGGTCTTCAGAATGGAATGTCAAGTTGACAAAAGTGAGCATTTTAGACATCTCCTCTTTGAATGATGTATTTTTCGAGTCAATACCAGATGATTTTTATCGCAGAGGCGTCGAAAAACTAATCGAATGTTGACGTCAAGTTGTAAATAATAATAGAGAATACTTCATTGACTAATTTGATATAATTTTTTTGTTGTTGTATCCTCTTGTCCTCTTTATTAGGAAAAAAATGAACACAACTTATATTAATAAATAATAGTTTCTTCTTATCAATTTTGTAACAAGCCAGTATTTGTAATCAATTAAAGACATTTTAAGCTTAACTCATACGTGATTCCTCAGTATTGTACGTACGAATAATTTGCACTGCCCGGAGTTATCCCCTACCGAAATTTTTAATTTATAGTAGCTGTGACACGTTAAAAATGACGGTAAAAAAGAAAAAAGAATTTAAAAAATGCTATATAGAAGGGAAAAAAGGATTTTTTTATTAGGTATAAAGAAGAAGAAAAAAAATACTATGAAGAAGTTAGGGACGTTACACGAAGTTACGACGGACGGACGGACAGATAACGAATTTATTCTAATTTGGATATTTTATTTTTATTAACAAATTTAAAAATATTTTTTTCGAATCAAAAAATATTTTCTATGCAGGTATTGTACAATTTTTTTACACATTTATCATTGTAGCAATGTAATTACGCATACTAAGATTAGTTTGGATTAACAATCTGTCAGTCACTATGCATCTTTCTATGTATATATGTATGTACATAATACGCGCATCTTCTTCGGACATGCCCCTACAGGCCGATGTTTTTAGATTTTACATTGTCCAGTTCAGCACTGCCGACCTCCTACGCAGATCGTGAAATTCTTCCCTATTCAAAATCACAGGGCCGTAATTAGATAAACATATATTTTAATTTATTAAAAAAGAAAATAGTTTTTTAATATATTTATTATGTCTTCGTCATCGTGATTGCTAGTATTGTTTTAGGTCCCCTTTATAGTACGGTGATAAATACCTCCGAGTTAAGCAAGTAAATAAAATTTCCCATAATCTCAGGTCATTATTAGGTACATTTAAAAAAAATCATAACCCTGTTGTATCATCAAACATAATAATTTCGTTGACTGTCCGTCTGTCCATCCATCCGTATATCTGTCTGTCTGTCCCCGTAACTTAGTGTAACGTCCGTAATTTCGTTCGAATTCACGAATAAAAAAACGAAATTAAACGCCGAGTGATTGGGTTTGAACCCCGGGCCAGCAAACCCGAACCGGCCCCTCAAGGCATGTTGCTACGACCGCCAAAGAGATACTATTATGTTTTCTGATGAAAAAATAGTTTGTCAGGTGAGAGGGTAGGTTTATATTCATTTTGATAGAAAATAGTTTCAATCTATTAAGATAAAACGAGTGTGTATAATTCCATGCCATATTAAAGGCGCGCAGTGTAATACCGATAACAGCGCGCAGATAATTATGTATGTATACGCCGAAAACAGCGCGCCACCAATAGCGCGCAGAACAAACCATCAATATTAATAGTCATGAAGAAATATGCTAATATACCTAACCCAAGAATGTTCTTAGGTTTTCACGGCCACTCAGAATCTTCAAGTTTGTGTTTACTGGGGAATTAAGCCGTGTTGTTACGACCTTTCGGGACTACGTTTCGGATCCCATTTCAGGGTCTGATGTTGTGAGTGTTGGTGTTGTGGTTAAGTATCGGCTTGCAATACCGTGCCGAAGTCATGATGTGTTATATTGATTATTCATCTGTTGTATGATCATTATCTCTGCGGAGTCTGCGACGAGAATGACTTTGAAGCGCCGGATACCAAGATGTCTTTAATCTGAGACCATCATCTCTATTAATATTTATCGGGTGCTTGTAGATTTCTAGTGCTTCCTTGATAAGACGCGTATGGTGACTCTTAGGCTTTCCAAGGATTTTCGGTTCGAATGCAAAATGATGGCCGGTATGCATTCGAACCGAAAATCCCTGAAAAGCCTGAGAGTCACCATACGCGTCTTATTTATTTATTTATTTTGTTTTGGGGAAAATTAACAGCAAAACAACAATCTTAAAAATATGAAATAATGGTTTTTACAATTATGCCAATTACAAATTTTCCACTGAATATAAAAATTTACTTTAACTTAATTTAATAGCGAGTGGAGAAGGTGGAGGGGAATGTGGGACGGGAGTAGAAGGGAAGATATAATGTAATGTATAATGTAATGTAATGTCAAGGAAGCACTAGAAATCCACAAGCACCCGATAAATATTAATAGAGATGACCACAACACCAACACTCACAACAACACATCAGCCCTGATAATGGACCCTGCAATGGGATCCGAAAGGTCGGCCCGAAAGGTCGTAACAACACGGAATAATACCCCAGTAAACACAAACTTGAAGATACTAACCTAACCTATAGTCCACTAAGAATGGTGGAAATTTTTTGAACAATCCATTAAAAAGTTTACCTTCAACAGCGGAACACATGTATTCTTCCCTCGGGGTGCGATGTGGTATTTAAATACATTTCTCGATTCCTGTATTTTCTAAGAAGTCCTTAATTCGGTTCTGTTCCTCCTATTCCGACCGCACGGCCATTGTGAGCATCGTCACAAATCACCAGCGAGGTAATCTCACCCAGGAATATTGAACAGGAACAGCCGACCAATAATACGAAGGAGACATATTTATTAGAATAAAGGAAACACTGCCAATTTTATTACTCCATAAAGGATTTAATCAAAAATCCCATCATCGTGCACTCAGGCAAATGGAGATACGTACAGTTTTTCGACAACCTTTCAAATTACCTATATACAGGGTTATTTGTAAAACATTAATAACCTCGCAGGACTATATTCCTGCCTTGATTATGAGTCGAAAATGTTCAAGCTATTATGACCTAATATCAATAGTTATGGAGATATGCGACATAAAAATTTGCATTTTTTTTTCAATATTTCTGACTTAGTTCTTGTAAAACGTTGGACTATCATTACAGTAACTTATATCGAATAAGAAAAATTCGTTTCCTTTAATACAAGTCAAATAAAAACCTTCAAATTCCAATTGGAATTTTTTCAGGGTTTTTATCATTTTATTTAACTTGTATTGAAACAAATGAATTTTTCGTAATCGATATGAGTTACTGTAATGATAGTCCAACATTTTACAAAAAATAAGTCAGAAATTTTGAAAAAAAAATGCAAACTTTGATGTCGCCTATCTCCTTAACTATTGATATTAGGTCATAATACCTTGAACATTTTCGACTCATAATCACGGAAGGAATACAGTCCTGCAAGGTTATTAATGTTTTACAAATAACCCTGCATAATTTGTAGGAGATTCTCCAAAGTCCTTGAGATAATTATTAAATCGTATTAAATGTGACGTTGTACTTGTAATGTGATGTGCGAACCGTGTAAAATGGGATAGGAATGTTTTGTTATGTATAATATTCTAATGAGATTCTAAAATAATAGTAACTGCACAGAATCGAGGATTAGCAACATTCTGGACATTTTAGAATAAATTGAAAACACCTAGAAACCCGAATACATACGGAGATATAGGTACAAGAAGATTCCATAAAACGACGCCGTCGCTACGAAAATGTTTTTTTCTTTTTGATAGACGTGTGCGAGACCATAGATCCCGGGCGAACTGTGTTCCGAGCGAACAATGTAACGAGTGTAAAATGTACCTATGTACGGAATATTCTCGAGTGCGAAATTAGTGCGAATTACGAAAAAGTGTTCTATTTATAAATATAGTAAAAGTTAAATTGATTTATAGTGTTTCGTTTCGGATCCCATCGCCGCGAATCCGTGAAAATATGATACAGGGGTCTCAAATATTTTTTTTAACTATAGATTTTACTATAGTTAAAAACTATACTTATCTGGAAGCGACTCTATAAAATAATAACTTTTACTTTCCTTCTTAAGATGCAAGTTTCAACTCCGTACATAGTTATCAATAATTTAAAAATATCGTACACAATGAAATATTAGAACAGTATTATTCATCGATAATGATAGTATATAACTATAAATTACGAATTTAAATATAAGGTTAGGCATTGAAATGAAAAATCAGATAGAAGAACATAAATTCTTGCATCGTACAAAAGTGAAATGCCATTTTAAAGTGCATTATGAGCGTTATTATTATTATTTCATTAAGTCTCTAAAATTATATTTTAGAACTCTTGTACGCCTAGTAATATGATACAATCAGTCTCGTACAATAAAAAATAAGTGCCGGTTTAATCTAGCGGCATGATTCTTCTCGTCTAGCGACCAAGCGATCGTGGGTTTGAGCCGCTCACCAGAAGACAGATTAGAAGAAATAAAAATAGAAAAATTGTTGATGCGATTACGTTCTGTGTAGGCAACTGTATTTTTATGTGAATACTTAATTTTTTTTAGAAAATATAAATAATTATTAAGCATACAGGATATTTTATATAAAAGGTTATAAACTCATAAAGTAAATACTTATTAAATTCTATTATATTTTACGAATTTTAAGAATTACAGGTAATCGAGGATTTTACGATACTCTGCCCATTTTACAGTTAATTAGAAATCGCTGGATGTGTTAAGAAGTCAGTCGATCATACTCGAAACTACGTGAAATTACATTCTCTATTTAAATCAGTTTTATTGTTACCTTTTGGCGAAACCACAGATAAAGCGAAACCAGAAGCATCCATTGGCGATTCAGTGTGGCTAATGTGTTCAGGTCGCTTTCCCGATACTTTTATCCCCGACGTTTCAAGTAATTTCCAATTTAGTGTAAAATGATAAACCTGGAAAGTCATCGATTACGTACAATGCTTTCTGATCCTATGATCTCGTAATAATATTATGTCCCAAAAGTCTGAAGGAAGCAGTACAATACTTTATGATACTTCGCTGGAGGATGAGTATTGTTATTATCGGGAAAAGCTTGTAATTCCACATTTCGTATCTGTAAATTTTTATCGCTTTAAGCATCACTATAGTAATAGTGATTACTATAGTGAGAGTCATTACTCACGTGAACATGATCAGAAACTTCTGATTCGTTAGGGCTATGTAAACATTCTTCTTCTGAATCTGGGGTTCCTGCTAGGAGTCCAATTTTCTCATCATCCAACGGTCAAGACATTTATGTATTCTTCTTCTGAATCTTCGGTTTCTGCTAGGAGTCCAATTTTCTCATCATCCAACGGTCAAGAAATTTATGTATTCTTCTTCTGAATCTTCGGTTTCTGCTAGGAGTCCAATTTTCTCATCATCCAACGGTCAAGACATTTATGTATTCTTCTTCTGAATCTTGGGTTTCCGCTAGGAGTCCAATTTTATTGTCAGGACATTTTTGTGTATAAATTTCTCTAAAATAAATATACAATACTGTATTAAAAGCGTTTAATTATATGATTATATTACCATATATTGTCACCAGATGACAGAAGCGGAAGGAATTAGAATGTATATCTATTTATATCATAAAATATGTATGTATTATATAATGGTGGAATCGGTAAACGTTGCATTTTGTTAATTGATTACTAAAGTGAACTCATTCTGGTCATAAGCCCTGGGCCACCGTATGAATACTTCCATACACGTTTGTCTTATAAATAGCTTTGTCTCTGTCAGACTTTTATAATGTATCCTAATTGTCCCTATGTGGACAAAATCCAGTATTTGTGTTCACAGAAGATATCTACACATAAAAAAAATGGTTTATAAAAGTTTAATACGTTTAAAGTGTTTAGTTTCGTTTCCCACCGGTACTGCAGCGAATCCGTGAAAATATTATATTTTTCAAAAAAATTACGTGAAATTTAACTCGGTAGTGCATGTTAGTCATTTCTGGTTCCGTTTTTATGCACCCAAACTTTTTTTAAATATTTCTTCCAAGGCTTCCGTAACCTTGGGGAGTGACAGGAGCCATCTATGGTCGTTCCAATAACAAGTATACATAGGTTTTGCGCTGGCAATGATACTTTTTTAATGTGGTATATTAGGTAATATTCTTTTAAATGTCCATATGATATTATTAATATCTTATAATGTATATCTATTTATATTACATAATATATATGTCAATTGATATCATATAATGTATATATGATATAATGGTAGAGTGGGTGAATATTGCATTGTGTTAATTGATCAGTTAAGTCGGCTCATGCAGGTCCTGGGCGACCCTATAAAGACTTTCATACACTTTTACCTTATAAATAGCTTCGTCTCCATGACATTTCTATAATTTGTCTTAAATTATCCCACTGTAGACAAAAGTCAGTTTGAATTGCCAAAATTGGCAAAAGCCAGCCAAATTGTTTTCTCAGAAAATACATATAAAAATATTTTTTATAAAAGTTTAAATTGTTTAAAGTGTTTAATTTCGTTTCCCACCAGTACCGCAGCGAATCCATGAAAATATGATATTTTTCAAATAGATTACGTAAATTCTTCTTCAAATATAGCAAATTTATTTTGCGGTGACATAATTATAATTTATATAAATTAACTTTTTTAAAACCACTTATTTATTGAAAAAAATCAACATGTTTCGAAGCCATTGGCTTCTTCGTCAAGATAACAAAAATAATATTTAAAAATCGAAGTATAGATCAAAATATTGAAAAGTTATATATGGAAAATGATAATATAAAGTACCTACTTAACATGAAAATAAATTTAAAAGATAACTATTTGCAAAAAGGACCTGATTCTTTATAACATTCAATTTACTATTTACACTCTTTCTTATTTCCAAAATTTCTAATTTATCAAATTGTGATTCTGTATAATTTGTGTGTAAAATTTGTAAACCCTTATTAATATCAAAAGAATGATCAAATTCGGAATAATTATTACTATTTAAACACCTTAAGTGTTCCTTAACTCTAATTTCAAAATTTCTACACGTTTTTCCCATATAAAAATAATCACAATCATTACAAATTAACCAACCGATTTTTTTTTTTAAATTAAAATTAAGTGTTTTTAACAAAGTTAATTTATATAAATTATGGATTACGTAAAACTTATCGTCATTTCTGGTTCCGTTTTTATGCACCCAAACTTTTTTTAAATATTCGTTCCAAGGCTTCCGCAACCTTGGGGTGCGGCGGGAGGCTCGCGGGCCGCTGCAGATGCCGCCAAAAAAATTCCGGCCTGCTCCATCGGCCGAAATAGTCCAGGGGCGTACCGGTGCAGCGGGTAGACAAGGCGAGGGGCGGGTCAGCGACCCGACAAAACGCAAGCCACGCTGCGTCTAGTCGCTTCATCCGTGCACGATTTTTTCAGATCTCGGTTCACACGAGCGATAAATCCGCCACCGCGCAAAAGCTTCACTTCTGCATCGCGGGACCGTTTTTCGGACGTGCGGCGTGATTTTGTCTTTCTGCAGCGTGGACTGATTTACCTGTGCTGGAAGTTTCTCGCTCCGATTTGAAGCGACTTAGATCAAGATTCGCGATAGACTTGGAAAGAAGGTGTGCTAAAAATAGATGTTTTTTTGGTCCTGACATTTCTGATGCAATATTGCTGCAACGCTATATTTCAAAATACAAATGTTTTAAAATAGTATGAGTAATCTTATAAAGTAAATGAAATTCTACATTAGTAAATATTTTTTTTTTGTCATTAGTGTTGCGTGGTACCTAAAAAAGATATGCTTACAGTTTAAATATCGTGTCAAATAAATTATATGGCAATCAGACGCGTGCAATCAAAATTTTTAAGCAGGTATGCATGTATTTTGAAAAAAAAAAGAAATGTTACATTTGTCGGATATTATAGTATAAATAATATTAAAATCTAAATTTTGTTATAGGAATTCGGAGAGATGCGTATTTAAGAATGTTCTTAGGTTTTCACGGCCACTCAGAATCTTCAAGTTTGTGTTTACTGGGGTATTATGCCGTGTTGTTACGACCTTTCGGGCCGACGAATTCCCATTGCAGGGTCCATAATCAGGGATGATGTGTTGTTGTGAGATGTTGAGATCAGCGAAGGATCGAGATCGCTTAGAACAGACGGTGTATATAGACTCGATTGTCAAGACTGCGATAAAGTATACGTGGGGCAAACGGCGCGTACCATTTCCAAAAGGGTCAACGAGCACAAACGGGCATGCAAACTCGGTCATCCAGAAAAATCAGCACTGGCTGAGCATTTTCTGGATACCGGCCATCATTTTGCATTCGAAACGAAAATCCTTGGAAAGCCTAAGAGTCACCATGCGCGTCTTATCAAGGAAGCACTAGAAATCTACAAGCATCCGATAAACATTAATAGAGATGATGGTCTCAAATTAAAAACATCTTGGTATCCGGCGCTTCAAAGTCATTCTCGTCGCAGACTCCGCAGAGATAGTGATCAGACAACAGATGAATCATACATACAACACAATACAAACACATCATGACTTCGGCACGGTATTGCAAGCCGATACTTAACCACAACACCAACATTCAAGGCAACACATCAGCCCTGATGATGGACCCTGCAATGGGATCCGAAACGTCGGCCCGAAAGGTCGTAACAACACGGCATAATACCCCAGTAAAAACAAACTTGAAGATGCGTATTTTTTTCATACAAATTGTACTAAAGTATAGCATTGTATTGCTTTTTAGTTGATTTTCGAATAAATTGTCATAAAATATCTTAATTTTCGTTTATATATAATATAAATTTCATATAACCTACAGCAGGACTATTCAGGATTACTTAACATATAATATAGAATATAAGAATATAATATAGATGTGGAACTCGAAAAACTCACCTGACGTTTCGATTTTCACGAAATTCATAATAATATCAATATCTCGATAACAATGTTTTCAAGATTTGACAATTTTTAGTTTTTTTCTGTTTGAAAGGTAAACACGTCATGATCCTGTGACTGCGTCGATTTAATTAATCACAATGTAGGTAAATTATTATAATAGTACTTTGCAAAACATTGTCACGTTATGGCAAGCAAAAGGAATGGCACACCGTCCGAATTCCTTATAATATGTCACAACACTATCGAAACATCGAGAAAAGTCTACAGAAATCTACAATTATCTACAGCCTTTGCGAAAAATCTAAAAACACCCGGAAAAGCCAAGAAGCAATGAGAACCTTCTCCTAAACACTAGAATAATCTAGAAGTTTCGTTAATCCAGTTTTTGGATATTATCCGGCAATATTATATCATCCGGCAGAGTTCTCATGTTTAACAGATCGTTTCAGTGCGAAGTAAGCGTGAGCCGCGAGACCACGCCCCGTGTGGTCAGTCGTGAATTGCGAAGCGATAAATAAAGCGAATAATCAAGCAAAGTATCTAATTGGCGATATAAATAAGCGATAAATAATACGTGCGAAAATGGAATATTCTAGATAGATACATAAAATCGAGAATTCAGTACATTTTAAATTAGCAATCCTCAGCAAATGCATTCAAAATATTTTTTTAAGTTTCAAGATATTTCTGCCTTTGCTTTTATAGGTACCCCAAATATATTATGCAGACTTCTATAATTTATCTTAATTTATATGATTATTATTTTAACTGTTGCCAAGTTTATGATTATTTAAATGACGGTTCCTATGGAATAAGTATTTACTTATAGCCGACAACCATGAAATAGTGATAACGACTTTTTTTATGTATTTCCCCTGCCGGCAGTTAAAGGTGCTATTTAAACCCTGGCGATTATGCTGGGCGGAACATTAAATGGTTCTCGTCTTTGCTAAAATATGTAGTGTATTTTTGACGTGTGAAGCAGGCTCGGCGGCAGCAATATTATTATCGTTGCCGCCTTTGGGTTTACTGCCCTATCTCCGGCCGTTTAATTTCATTTTTTAACAGTGAATTCGAATGAAATTACGGACGTTAGGCGAAGTTACAGGGACAGACAGGCAGACAGACGGATGGACGAACAGACAATGAAATTAGTATGTTTGATAGCACGAGAACTATGAGTTTACAGATAATATCGGAAAAATGTAATTTTAAAGTTAATACATTACCTAAATATCTTCAGAATCATAAAAACACATTCTACAACTGGTGTTGATCCTAGATTTATGAGTGTTTTTAAGTCTATTTAAATGTATGTAAGTAAGGATTTTCCCATTTTTATCGTTTGCTTATGACGACGTGTAAGGAGGCGTGTGCTAAAGAGGCCGACGTGTGACGTCATAGCTACAATAAAGTGACGTGTGCAAATGTAAGAAAACAATAGTTTTAGAGAAATATTGGAATATATTTGAGGGAAAATTAAATAATGTTTAAAGTTTTTAACAAATATAATAGATATATAAGAATATATAAGACCCGTGTCCGCCCAATCATGACGTACGGTATCGAGACAAGGAATGACACTACCAGAACTAAAAATCTCCCGAGATCAACTGAGATGAAGATTCTCCGACCCATTGCGGGACTGACAATCCGAGACCGAGTGAGGAATTCCGAAATACGAAGGCCTTGTGACGTCGAGGATATTGTCCGATGGGAAAGATCTAGAAGACGTTACTGGAGAGATCATGTGGAGAGAGCTTGTTCTGAGAGAGTAGTGAGCATAGCAGCGAACTAGCTGCCGTCTGGTACCAGACTCCTAGGAAGACCGCATAAAAGATGGCGAGATAACTGGACATCTGTATCCCAGGAACAGGCTCCGAGCAATGACAGGACGCAGTCCTAGATGAAGAAGAAGAAAAAAAATATAATAATTTTTTTATACAGCTGTACACAGCATTGTAAACAACGGTGCTCGGAGTTGCTGGAGAATCATATTAAATTTAAATTTAAAAATATTTTTCAAATAGCGTGTATGTTCTTAAAATAGTTATAAAAAGTACTTCGCAAAATGTATATACATGAAAAAATATATAATGGTCTATAAAACGAGTTTGAAGATTGTAAGTATTGATTTTCTTGTGTATTCTAGTGTATACGTTAAATAATTCGGAAAATAACATAAACATTTTCTAAATAAATTCAAAATTACTAGCTGCGAAATCTATGTATACTATTTCATATGCCTACAAACGTATGTAAGGTTTTCAGATTAGGAACATAATACAACTTTGTACATTACATTGAATAGAGGGATCACTTAAGCCAGCTCATTCAGATCGTAATAGTTAGGCCATCCTATAAAAAGACGTTTCTCTGATAACTAGTTTCGTCTCTGTAAGACTTCTATAATTTATATTTATAAAAATGGTTAGGGATAGGGGGGAGGTACATTTATACCCCGAATTCAGAGTCAATACTTGGATTTTTTAAAAGTTAAGTAAGATACGCCTTAAAAGCGTAATTTTCAGGCCGAAATTCAAAGTCAATACTTAGATGATTTAAAGGTTAAGGTACGCCTTAAAAGTGTTATTTTGTACTTAAACTTACGCTTTTAAACACTTTTTTTACGGTTAAATATCACTCGGAAAACCGCCATCGCCACGATTGGTGAGTTGTCTACATGGTGTGAAAATATTCCGTTGCATGTTGCGCATGCATTTAGTTGCACCCAAAAATTCACTTTAACGCTAACTTTAAAAATATTTATCTGCATCACTATTGACATTATCAAATTGGTGTTTAAACATTTTCGACTCATAATTTAGGAAAGAATCTACCTGTAAAGTATAGTGGACTAGCCCTGTTTCACCCTGTATAAAATGTATCAAAACTTTATAACGCTGTTTTTATAAAAAAAAATTAATGGTGTATCTCCGCTGAGTAATATTTCTATTTAAAAATCACGCAAAGTAAGCAGGTAGCATATAATTAATTTTAAACGTGACAGCAAAAACTTGGGAGTTAATCATCTTTCAAATATAGAATGATAATTACGTCGTAAAAAATCATGGCGCCTAGCGTAAAAATTACATCACCACGTAATAAAATTTAAACGAAAACGTGTTGTATCGGTCCGTATTTCGTACGCATTCTTGAATGCAAATCGTTTGAAGCAGGACATGTTCGGACAGTGGTGAGAATTGAAAAAATTGCGGAATGTAGACGATGGAATTATTGAGACTGGTATTTTTGTCTAGTGTTGGCTCAAGTGTCGTAGATTTAAGGCACTCAAATTGGTCAACTTTGCGAATGTTAATTTTGAATTTTATATTTCGCAAAAATAAATATCGAAATACACGGTATCTCACAGCCAGTAGCAAAAATCGAACAGGAAGATTTCTGTCTAGATTATGACTAGAAAATGTTGGAGCAACCACGATAATATCAATAATTATGGACATATGCAGTATTTAGTTTTGCATTTTTTTTCTATAGTTCTGACTTATTTTTTGAAAAAAGTTAAACTATCATTACAGTAACTAATATCGATTATGATAAATATATTCGCTTTAATACAATTCGAATAAAATGATAATAAAAACCTTGTAAAAAATTAAAAAAAGATTTTTTTTACAAGGTTGTTATCGTTTTATTTGAGTTGTATTGAAGAAAATTAATTTTTCATAATCAATATACGTTACTGTTATGATAGGTCAACTTTTTGCAAAAAATAAGTCAGAAATATTGAATAAAATGCCAATTTTTACATTGCATATTTCCATTACTACTTATATTATCCATAACTATAACACGGTTGCTTAAATATTTTCATCTACTAGCTATGAGACACCCCGTATAAAAATTTTTAGTACAGGAATATTTACCTACAAATTTTACCTGATTATTAATTAATTTGGCTCAATATTAATTAACACGTTCTTCCTATGAAGAATCTTTAAATTGTTTATCTGCGATAATTTGCGATTTATCAATTCTTAAAATAAGATAAGTGTTAATATATTAATAATATAATAATAATATTAATCAGGTTAAATTTGTTAACAATCATCTATTGAATATTTTTCTACTTAACCAATACGTCCCTTCTAATGACTATGTAATTTTCTAATTGAATCTTATTCCCCTCCCCTCTTCAACTTATTTCTCTAACCCTTTCACAATATAAATCTGTATTTAACTTGAGTATACTAGTTATCGTCTGGAAAAACAAAAATATGCATGTTGAAAGTAATGTCAAAATATACAAGACATGCGTGCGACCTATTATGACATACGCTGTAGAGACGCGGGCTGACACTGTCCGCACCAAAAGACTCCTGAGAGCAACTGAAATGAAGGTGCTGAGATCCATTACTGGAAAAACTCTACGTGGTCGTGTCCGAAATGAAGACATAAAGAAAACTTGCAAAAAAGAGGACATAGCACGATGGAGTAGATCCAGGAGGAAATTTTGACGGGATCACGTAGCCATAATAGACAGAGACAGACTCGTGCATATAGCAGCGAATGAAATCCCCTCTGGACGACGCCTACCAGGAAGACCACCAAAAAGATGGGGGGATAGCTAGACCTCGTCATCTACTAAATAGATCTACTAAAAGAAAAAGAAAAAAGAAGAAGATACTAGTTATCCTGAAGATGAGAACACCGTTCTCGAAATATATTATTATTAAAGTAATTTTATCTAACTAAAATAATTATGTTTTAGTTAAATAAAATCATATCCCTTGGTTAGTTATTTCTATAATCTGCTAATACAGTCAAGTAAATCCTGAATAGGTATTGATTAATCAAGATTTATTCTTGCTATACTACCTGAAAAAAACGTATTCGTCCTTTAATTTTTTTGAAATAATGATATATTTAACATTTATTTCAAAAACCTTTGTGTCAGGACATACCATATCGAAATTAGAGTTGTATTTTATTTATTTGTCTTTTATCATATAAATTTTATATTGTATACAGTCAGTGACTTGAGTTTTCTCTGAAAGTAATGATATAGTAATAACATGGTTACCATAATGGCTGTTATGCCTTAATACATTTGAAAAACTCATGTTCATTCTATAATGCAACTGAAATAAATCAAGTACCAACACAGTAACAACCTTCACAGCTACGAGGATTGACTTGCCTTTTTCAAGATGCACAAACTTGAGTCCTGACGGAAAATATTCGATCCCATTGTGCTACACAAGATTCTCAGTGGAGCTATTGATTCCCTTTCTTAATCTGTCATAAATTTGATTGTTAAACCCCGTATAAGAAAGCCGGAGTTCTTTAAGCGAATAAGCTAGAACTCTAATAATGATTATAATTTTCTTCTTCAAATGTAGCAAATTTATTTTGTGGTAACATAATTATAATTAATATAAATTAACTTTGTTTAAACCACTTATTTATTGAAAAAAATCAACGTGTTTCAAAGCCAATGGCTTCTTCTATTTCTTCTTTCCTGATGAAGAAGCCATTGGCTTTGAAACATGTTGATTTTTTTCAATAAATAAGTGGTTTAAACAAAGTTAATTTATATTAATTATTATAATTTTCTCCCATCACAAGAATGTGTCGTACTTACAAAACATATTGTGCTGACCGTTATGTCGATATTGATATTCTTGCAGACACCCTATCATCATTCAAAATGTCACTTCTACACAACATCCATTTTCTTGACGATAACCCAAACCTAGAACACATTAACCAATTATATAGTTACCTACATATTTTAACATATTCACATTAGATTAATATTCTTAAATATACATATGCATATTTATGCTAGAGCAGGTCAAAGATACTTGTAATTGGGATAATGGGTAGAGTCTTTATTGATAATGTATTATTATTTATGTATCATATATCCATCATTCCTTAAATAATCTCAATAGCTCTCAAATAATCCACATCGTTACCTGTTCTTAATTACTTCTTATCATTGTATCCGAATAGGCAAGAAATCATTTGAGCCAGATCTTTGGATATATTTTCTAAAATTTTCAATGTCTGGCTGACTTTAAAAATAATTTGTTTTTGTGGTCTAATTTCTGGTATTTCCTGCCATCACGGTGAACTCAACCTGTTTACCGGACAAAGAGATTCCTAGAAAGTTGAAAATTGAGTATTTTTAACAACGATTTAGCCAATTGTTCGAAAATTCACGTTTTCGCCGAAATAAAGCAACGCTGAGTATGGTTTAATGACAGTAAAAAGATTGCAATTGCATAGTTGCATGATTTGACATTTCTGAAAAAATCTCGTCTCTGTCAATTGTCGCGAATCGATGTTCAAGCTGTGAATCCATCAGGAAACCGGACCTAAACCTGAACGTACACTGATTTCTTTATATAGCAAACCACACTGGCGATGTCATCGTTTGTCACGACGAGATTTATTTGCCATTATAAGATGGTGTGGAACCAATAGTGTAACTAAAAAGCTTGAACTGTCATGCAAAGTGGGAAAAAAGTTTAAGGCCCGTCATTGAAGAATGAAACATTTTCCAGTAAATGTAATATGTTGTATTAGAACAATGTCGTTAAGATGTGGCTTTATCAGTCAGGTATACTGAGTATATACTATATCCTCAATGCTGAAGCAGCTACATTGGCTTTGCCTGCCGGAGCGGATAAATTTCAAACTCTCTCTGATGGTGTACCTACAAAAGTCTTCAAAGAAAAGCACCACAATATTTGATCGACCTCTGTATCCCAGACAATATCACTGGAAGACGGCTCACACTGCGGTCAGCCAAATTGGAGGCACTCTGCAGGTTGTAGTACCAAAGAGACCTGGAGCCACCAAGTTTGCGGAACATGCTTTCAGCTTTGCGGTCCCAACTACGTGGAATGAGCTGCCTCCAGTGTTGCGATCTATGGAGAACCAGGAACTCTTCATATTTTTAGCCTAAAAACTCATTTTTTCGGCATGTCGCACCTGTAAAGCGCCTTGAAGCGTCTCTTACGCAAAAACGGCGCTATATAAATTAACATAAACATAACACATACCTACTATATTTCCATTTTGTAATGATCTGATCCCTAGCCCGTCTATACGCTTCCGATTCCAAAAATTCTTTCACTAATATTCAGGGTGAACATAGACTATATATTATCTCGTTAAAATATAAGGGCTTTTTGTGGTGACCTGTTTTACAACTAAAGTCGGCGAAAAAATTGTCGAGCGACGCGTTTTTTACGAACGCTGCATTAACGGTAAGAGATATTCCAGAAATACTCGAAATTAGAAAGTGTTAATATTAATTCAAATATAATAAAAAACCAGATTAAATTTGTGCACAACCCACTACTGAATATTTTTCCACTTAAGATTCCATCCCCTTGAGATAACATTCCATAATTAACAGCTCCGACCCCCTCCCCCTCACCTTCCCCTCACCGTAACACACTTGCATAGTTAATCTTTTTCAATTTTAGTACACAAACAATCCTGAAGAAGAGAACATTGTTCTCGAAATGTGTAGATTGTATATCTAATAAAGTGGTGAAAACAAAGAGATTTGTGTTTTATTTTAATAATTAATGTACCTACTGATTACATTGACTAAGAAGCTTTTAATTGTAATTTTTGTACGAATAATTAATACTATATAATACTAGTTTTATACACACTAAATAGTTTTTTAAATGCTTATTTTGTGATTCTTTAAATTTCTTAAATTATTTAAAACTCGTCGCACCGTGAGTACTAAACATAGTGAAGAGGGGTGAGATGTTGGGTTTTATTTGAGTATTGATGATATTTGTTGTGTTTAGGTTTTAATGAATTTCAAGTATTTCTAAATTATTCAATGTTCTCACCCTCCCACCACCTACACACCCCGTCCGCTTCTACTGAATCCACAACCCATACATCAGACATCCACTTCTGCATACCTCAGTCTCAACTCTCCTGAAGAACGAAATGGAGGTTTCAGAAACACATTGTTTTGACAAAAACAAAATTTGTGTTATATTCATTATCATTAAAAATGGATTTCCAGAAAGTAAACACCCACACATTTAATTAGGTACTTACAAAGTACTTGCTTTAAATATTAATATCTACATAATATCAACAAACATCGTTAACTTCTCTATTAAACGATTTTAACAAACGCTTAATCTGCTTATGAACTATCATTATTTGCAATGGTGGGGAAAGGTTCTGTTTATTCATTTTATAAACTATTGTTGCTAATTCAATCGAAAAATATTGACTGTGAATTAAATTTTATAAATAATGTGCTTTGAATATTTTTTTATTTTTTTATTCATAATATTCATCACTAAAATATTGCAATCAATTCGAATTGCTTCAAAGACATTTTTTTTCGAATAATCGAATTCTAACCTCAAAACTCAAACGTCACTTTTAAAATAATACAAATTGACAGATGTCACCGGCATGCACAATGGCAGATAAAATAACGCGCCAACATTTTTTTTAGAATAATTTTAACCGATTTTTAATTATTTTACCGCCATCATAAATTCGTTGAATATACAAAACTACCATTCAGAAATCTGACATAAATATTTGGGGAAATTACGTACTTTAAAAAATGCAAATCCGGCGCAGGTCGAACCGCGGATCATCAGAGTGCGAGGGTCATTCGCCACGGGGCGTAGTGCAGCCCACGCGTAGAGCCTGGCGAACACACCCCCCGGCCGACTGACCAATCACGGCCTAAGGGGTGTGGCCCGTTCACCCTTCCGTAACCGGGTCTCCGCCGCCGTAGGGAACTGGCGTAGAAGGGTAGTGGCGCTCCGGGCGCCCCCGCTGCCTGAATGACCGATATCTTTCATGCCGTGTTGCAACAGAGCCTCTTGCGATTAAATACGCAATTTAATTACATTTTATTCGAGTAATTTATAACATGTATTGTAACGAAAGTTTTGAGAGATATTTTTGTATAAAATTTTCTTTAGCATGAAAATGTTATAGGTTTCCGAATAAGTGATCATAATTATCATTATAATTATTATTATTATAGACATTTTATATGTTTATAGAAAAAGCATTTAAAATTAGTAAATAATGAAAATCAAGTGCTAAATAATCAAAATAACATATTATTGTTATTGTTTCTCCCAATATAGGTACCTACTTCCTATCCTCCCCCCTCCACCCCGTAGATGATCCTCTGTACCCCTCTGATATGCATTCTCTCTCTCTCTATGTAGGTAATAACTAAGTCCTGAAGAAAGTTGGGTACAACCGAAATCGGTAGACATTTTATATTAATAAAAACAAATAAATAAGAAGGTTGGGTGTAGGTAATCGAAATTGGTAAATATTTTATATTTTATCAATAAAAAAGATGTTTGGGTGCAACCCAAATCGTTAGACATATAAAATGTCAGTAAAGTGGCTTACAATGAATTTTTTTATAATTAAAATAAATTATTCAAGTCTCACAGAGATGAAGCCCAGGGCTTATGACCCGAATGAGAATAATAATAATAATAGTTGGATCATTTATACTCACCTCAAGATGGCTTAAGTGATCACTTTACACAATGCAATGTTCACCAATTTCAACATAAGAACTTCCACACTTTATCAAATTTTTGAAATTTGAACACATACCTATGTTTCTTTCATATATTGGAATGGACTATGCTATAATCTATGGACCTTCTCATAACATAGTATACCTATATAGATTACGCAGCTGGTATGATATATTCATCAGGGCTGATTTGTATGATGGACCCCGCAAGATGATCCAAAACGTCGGCTAGAGAGGTCAGATATACACGGCAGAATAACCCAGAAAACTACATGCAGAAGATGATAATGATGCCTTTATATTCTTTAGAGTGGAATATTTAGCAATATTATTTTTAATATGTGTATACGTAATATTCTTCCGAATTATTTAACATATTACGAAAAATACGCCTGAAAATTATTATTAAATTTTTTATATATTTATATATTTATGTTGTTCCTTCTGTGGACAAAATCTAGTTGGTAATTATGTTATCAGAACATATATATTTTTATTTTTATTATTATATCTAGTGTTGGCTTTCTTTGAAAATTTTAAATTTTCCTTGCATGCTTGTCAAAACTCAATTAATATTGCATTTTTAACTGGTTCTTTCCGCGAAATCGACGTCATCGTAAATTGTTAAAATATTTTCTAATATTAATTTTAGGAGCTAATTATTTATTAACATAATGTTTTTGACATTTTTAAATTAAAACACCTATTACCGTGATGTTGCAATTTAGAACCTGATATATGACATTAGATTATTCAATTATAAATTTTACAGAAAAAATACATCTGTTGATAAAATATTTGTTTTCCATGTTTACCATTTTAAATGATTTGATCTGCAAATATGAGCGCATTGACGAATGACAGTTAATTAAATCAAATAAAGAGTAGCTTGTTGGTCTTGAGGTTAGGACTCTCGCCTCGTGATCCCGAGGACGCGGGTTCGAACCTCACTCCAGACCAGCAAGTTAGTCCTATTTTCATAGCACAAGCGCTTAGATTAGTTTGAAAATAGTAAGTCGTATTCCGTGTTCGCATCTCTATTTAAAAAAAATTAAAATGTTTGTGAATTAATTAAAATGATTGTTGATTAAATCACGTAGGTAAGATAATTAAAATCATCTCGAATTTTAATTAAAATCCGCTAGTTAATCAGATAATTTATGCTATTTTTATAACATAATAAATTTAAAAAATAATTAATAAAATATTTTATTATTTGTTATATAGGTACCAGTAGGTATTGTCACGATGATAGATTAAAAAGTTTTTTTCAACCCTTAGCATATAAAAGTTGTATGCCTTGCGCAGCCATGATATCACAGTATCGTAAAGATTTTTCGTTTATTAAATGAAAAAAAAGATTTTACTAGTTTTTTTACTAGGACGTTAAAATTGTTACCGACGTGCATTTTCTTTCAACGTGAGATTTTTATGTGAAATAAGTATTAATAATCATCATCATCATCTTTATCCCTAATAGGGTAGGAGGCCCAAAGACTCGATAAGGTGTTTCAATGTTCCCCTGTCTTGCACTATTTCTGCTTGAGTCAACCTCTACTCTAGACCCATTATGTTTTCATACACATTTTTCTGTTGCTTCTCCTAGCTTTAATCTGGGACGACCCGGCCGTGTTCCTTCCGGGTTTGCCAGGAGGATTCTTCTTGGTATTCGTTCCTCTGGTATTCTTAACACATGTCCAAGCCACCTCATTTGTGATTTTTATTATTTGTATTATCGTATTAATAAATATGATCAAATTATTCAGAGCATCCATCCAACAAGTCCAGTGTCCTTAATATACGGCTCGATTCACTCTTTGCAATGAATGAATTAAAATATAATTATTTTATGTAGGATTCGCTTTAAATAGTTCATTTTTCATTAGCTATTCCTACGTCTAAAATGCTTATAAGAATTCGGTAAATAATGACTTTGATTTTTCACGAATTTGCGATATTCGTCTATATAACTTTGATGACCTCCCTTAAAATATAATGCAGGACTATGTAAAAGTTAATTAACTCAAAAGGCCGCAGTAATATTTTCATAGTGAGTATTATAAGTATGTTTATAAATATTAATTATTTGTATACATGAATAATGTCGTGCAACAATTTTTTAACACCTCAAGGAGGTTTATCAACTTTACATTAACAGTTCATTTAAAACATAGATTTTTTACGAAAACAGGTTATTTGATCGGTGAAAAAAGACAAAAATCTATTAACAATCTCTAATTTATTAGTATGAAGTCTCATAGAGACGAAGCAAATTTATATATGGAATAAGTGGATGGAAGTCTCTTATACGATAGCTCAGGACTTACAATCTGTATGAGCTGGCTTAAGTTATCACTCTACATAATGCAACGTTCACCAATTCTATCGTAAAAAATCCACACATTGTCAAATTTTGAAAGTTCTATATTTATGTTCGAATCATGAACCTTTCATGTTCCTAAGGTCTCTGCTGGAGATATATTTGCTTTTTGTTTTATCATTAATTTTAATAATTAAATTACACTTGATAACTTTTTATACTATTTAATAAAACTTAAAAGGTGTTTTAATTTAATCAGAAAAAATCTATACTTTGAACGAAAGATGTCTCCGGCAGAGACATCTTTCGTCTAAAGTATAGTTTATAGATACTAGTTATAGATACTTTCGTATCTAATCCAATTTGATACAATCTGATACGCTTTAAAGAGTTATTTTTAAGGCGTACCTTAACATTTAAATCATCTTAGTATTGAATCTGAATTCGGGCCTAAGCCAACTTCACACCAAATCGGTACCATTCTAGTCTATTTATCTTTTCTATCTTAAATCAAGAGATTCTTAAATCGGGAAGAACAGCACACAACTGGGAATTTCCGAATGATTAATTTTAGATGATTTTGAAAATCTCTGGATATCTGTCGAATGCGGGTGCAAGCGGGAAAATTCCATAAATCGAGAATCTTATATATCAATGTCATCGCATGTTAAAGCAGTCTTGTATTTGATATCTAGTGAAAACCACAGATAACCAAATGGGCGATCAATTTAAAATCAGCCAGCAAAAAAATGTACCTAGGTGCGGAATACTCTCGAGTGCGAAATAAGTGCGAATTACGTAGTAATATTTTAGTTAAGTTTGTATCCAGTATCTCTATACATAAATAATATTAAAATTAATTTTAAGTGTTTCGTTAGAATTTAAGCCACCGCGACGATGCAATAATATTTTTATATAAAATTATATAACCTAAAAGAGGAGGATGCGTTTCAGAATATAGACATGCTTAAATTTCGGATATAGATGGGTATGCAATTCATGACTCATGTCATATTTTAAAAATTAATAATTAGTTTCTAAACTCACTAGAAAAGTGTGGTCTTTCAATCACTATCTGTCAACAACATATCCATCAAATATACACATAAATAATATTGTAGAACCAGTCCCATTTGTTCTCAGAAAACGGCAACGTTGTAGATACATGTCAATCAATCATTTTAAACAAGTAGCTTTAGTAGCCGTCAAAATGATTTTGATTTTGGAACATGGTTGATCGACATCATGCTAAATAAGTAAGTACTTGCGTAATTTTTAATAATTACCAAAACAAATTCAGATGTGGAAGAATAATTGTGTAATGCATCGAGAAAAAAATATTTTAACTATGTTACTTTTGTTAATATTTTCAAAAGGGGATAGTTATACAATACCCTGACGATGGAAAGGTTTTTCCGAAACATGTAGGTGTAATTAATAAATATAGTAGATAAATAATAAAATGATTTTTTTTAAAAGCAATTGTCTTTCGTATCCTGAGGAAGGGAGCTTAGCTCCTGAAACATTTAGATTTAATAAAAATTGTCTGTGTTAAAAACAAAGTTTCAATTGTCTTTATTGTTTTTTTTTAATTTAAAGCAATTGTCTTTATTGCAATTATTTGCAATATATTTAATTTATCTTATTTGTAATTTTATAATAGAGGGAGGTGCTACGCGACAGTGTAAATTTACTTAAGCAATTAACGCAAAAAATTCTCGATCAGAAATAATCGTAAATTATTTAAATAATAACGTAATTACCGGTCTGGCAACATACGTACCCCCTGGCGATAGATTATATTCCGGGTCTTGCGTCCCGGGCGGCGATTATTATTAATAGCTCACTTTTAAATAATTAAATAAAAAGACCGAATGGTTTGTGTCCTGGCTGAATATAAAAATCGTACGCCGGCACGTTCTTAGCAATAGCAGCGCCATGTAGTTTCTTGAGTATTCTATGTAATATTTATTTATTTGAACATTTAATACATTTTACGATACAACATAACTTATTACTAGATAACACAGTATAGATACTTAAATATGCATATTTATATATACATATATGTATACACTCACATACACATATTCATTCAATGAAAAACTCAAAAATAAAGACAGTGAACAATATTTTAACAAATTTAAATAACATTAAAGTACAGTGGATGGCCATTTTATTAGGGACAGTGCTCATATTTATGTACTTTCTGTATAAACCATTTTAGGAGCAAAACGAATAGATTTTCATGTGGTTGTTTTATTTGATATTGCTGCTGGTATCATTATTTTCAGTTTTTGTAAGTGGCAATACTGAAAACCTGCGTCATTTTTGACTTAAGTGATGTTATCTCTCAATTGGTTGACGCTTGTTGAAAATTACCGGTGAAAGAAAGTGGTTTAAAATATTTTAAAATTATATTTTCTAAGTTTTTTTCATCCGAATTAATTAAAACGTAAGTAATATTTATATTTGCATTGTATTTGCTGAATTTTACGAATGAATTTCAATTTTTTTTTACAATATACCGTGATCACCTCAAAATTGCTTTTTTTTAGCATGGGTAAGACTTCAAACACGTCCCCAAAAAATGTAGAGACATGCAGACATAATTACTTCATTCCTCACATTCTCAGAGAGACATAGCAACTATTTCGGATGTTTTGAAGTCTGTCGTCAACCGTATAAAAATTAAAATCGATCAAAACAAACCCCTGGAAGCAGGCCGAATGGGAAAATGTGGCAGAAAAAGGATCACCACTCTTCGTGTCGATCGTAAAATCAGGGATATCTGCCTCGAAAATCGTAAGAAGAGTGTTGTCCGTCTGACTACGATGATGAACGACGAAGGAATGAAAGTTTCAGAAAGGACAGTCCGCAGGCGGTTTGCCGAAGAGAACTTGATTGGTCGTCGGCCTATCAAAAAACCACGTCTCACCGAAGCCATGACGAAGAAGCGACTGTAATAGACCAAACAATATCAAAACATGACTGTTGAAGACTAGAGTCGATTAAGTATAATTTTTTTAATTATCCTGTTTGTTAATAACGAATCATTGTGATAATTATAATATTTTAGAGGTATTATTCTCCGACGAATCCACGTTTCAGATTTTGGTCGATAAAATTTCATTAGTCTAACGACGCCCCGGAGAGCAGTTCCATCCAGACTGTCTTATTGAGCGGGTTGATCACTCGGTTATTGTCATGGTGTGGTCTATTATCTCAACGAAGGGCATGAGGCGCCTATACATCGTAGAAGGGACCATGAGGCAAGACCAGTACAAGAGAGTACTAAAAACTCGCCTACTAGCATAGCGCGAAGAATGGTTCTCTGGTTGTGGAGAGTACATTTTTATGCATGATTTAGCACCTTTCCACAAAGCTAGGAGTGTGACTGCATTCCTGGTTGAAAAAAAAATACTGTTTTTCCCTGGCCAGGGAACTCACCAGCCATGAAACCTATAGAGAACATGTGGAAGCTCACCAATTGGACAATCGCCAAGCAAGTGATCACCACCAAGCGACAGTTGATTGAAATACTCATCAGAAAATGGCATCACAACCCCGAACTCCAAAAAAATGCTAAAGTCTGTATAAAGAGTATGCCCCGACGCATAGAAGCCGTAATTGCAGCACGGGGTGGCATCACTTAATGCTGAGATTATTTTTATTAGATTTCTATTAATTCACATGAACACTTATAAGAAAAATATACAATAGTTTTTCATACGAAACTTGTTACTTTTATGATCTCAATAACACACCCTAGTAAATTAAAAATATCTTTATATATAGACTTACAAACAATTATCTGTGTGATAAATGCTGTTAAACTAGAAAAAAGTAAAATCTGAGCACTGTCCCTAATAATTTGGTAAATGAGATATATATATAATTTTTTATGTAATTATTGATTATTTAATTTTCATATGTAGTCATGTTAAAATAAATATACCTAGTCTTACAAAGAAAATGTAAGCAGAGCTGGATATAAACTTTCCTGGGTTAAAAGATTTCGGGGGGCAAAAAAGTATTTTAATTTTTAATTAATAAAGTAGGGTCGAGGGTCCAAAGAATCGACAAGATGCTAATTTATTTTTTATTATTTTAATATGATTATCCTTTAATGCGATATTACGGAATACTAGGTGAATTGTTAGAATTATTTTTTAGTAATATTGTAACGAGATGCTGAAAAGAATTACGCACTTCTGTCACTGGTCACAACATCGAAATTGGTCACAATATTGAAAAATCCAGAACGACCTAGCGTGATCTACGGCTTTCGGGATGCATCTGAAACATTCGAGAAACTTCTATAAAAAGTTAGAAGCTACGAGAATCTTCTCCTGAATTAAAATACGGGGCCAGGCCGCGGACGAGTTGTTGTTGTTGTTTAGCGCGTTTGACAGCGAAAACACAAGAGAAGTTAGCCATGAGGCCAGAGTGACCAACCGTGCGATAACTCGAGCGAATAATCTATCAAAGTTATTACGTAGCGAAATGAACCAAAGCGAATAATATGTGCGAAACTGGATGGAATGTTCTAGTGATTGTTAAATAAAGTGTTAAAGCGATAATAAATTGTCTATTTGCGAGTGCTAAATCACGAAATAGTCTAATTTAAAGAATAGTGTTAAGTTTAATAGTGTTAAGTGACTTTGTACATTAAATAATTAATTAATTTCCAGCGTTTTTATTAATTCCTCCCATAGCCGTGACACGTGACAATACACTTCTTGCTTTTTAGTCTACAATATCACGTATTAATTCGAAAAAATCTGTTATTTTTAGCTATTCAGGCTATTGACATTATTACATCAAGTGAAATTAATCAATTTTGGTGAACGGTGTGGCGTAAATAATTTTTAATTTTTCACAGTTAGGAAAATGGTCTTTCGCCATGCCAATTGGCTAAAATTATACGTATATACTTAGAGGTTTTTCATGTATTATATCAAATTATTTTTCGGGGCCAATACCGATTTGGGAGCCATGACCTCCTCTAGCCCTGCGGTATATTCAGCGCTTACTATTATAAAAAGTGTATAAAACATATAAAAAGAAGGTGTCTTATAATTGTCATTGAAATATAAATTGAACAAAAAAATTCTATAAAATAAATATAATCTAAAACTATTTTAATATTTTTTATATAAAAATCATCGGATGAAATCAAATACTGCATTGAGCAAGCTCGTGCAACATTAATTTATTAATTTATCAAATGAAAACAATGTTCTGCAGTCATGATCTCAACTTTTGATTACGAATGATAATGATGAGATGCTACATGTTCTTTATATTATTTAATGGAATGGAAGCATGGATTCTTAGCGAAGAATTGATAAGACAACTTGAGGCATTCGAGATGCGGATCTACAGGAGAATACTCAAAATAAGCTGGATGGACAGAGTTACGAATGAAGATATTATTATAAATAAATAAATAAAAATAAGTAGTTAAAACAATGCTTCTTCTTCTTCATCAGTCTTCATTTCTCCACTGCTCGATACAGGCCTCTTCCATGCCCTTCCATACCCTTCCATCCTTCCTTATTGTTTGCTAATTGAAGCCATTTCTTTTCCCCCACAGCGGCTATATCGTCGGCCCATCTCTTTTGAGGTCTTCCGATGCCTCTTTTATTCTCCCAAGGTCTCCATTTCAGAACTCTGGGAGGCCATCTTGTAGCATACTGCCTTGCAACATGTCCTGCCCATTGCCATTTTAGCTTCGCTACACGATCCATGAAATCCACTACTCTAGTTCTGCGCCTAATTTCGTCATTTCTAATTCTATCTCTTAGGCTTACTCCAAGCATGGATCTCTCCGTGGATCGTTGCGTGCATTTGAGCTTTTCTACACTTTTTTTTGTAAGGGCCATTGTCTCCACTCCATACGTCATCATTGGCAGTATGCATGATTCAAAGGCTTTTCTTTTAAGGCTAATTGGGATCTCTTTGTTCTCGAAGATATGTTTGAGGTTGCCAAAA